>RJWT010007555.1:0-27468 GCA_004365215.1 Cuniculus paca | reverse complement strand
ATAAGAGAATCACATTTGGTGACATAGAACAATCAAAACCATGTGATATTGTTAAGTGAAAACAGATTAAAAGCAGTATGAATAGTATACATCTCATTTAGAAATGTGTTTATAAAAATGTTGGGAAGAGCAAACACCAAAATATTTGAAATGGTAATATTTGTGAATATGTATTGTGATTTTTTGTTTTACAATTTTTATTTGATGTAAAAATACCACTTTTACAACCAATAAGGAAGTGCAGTTATTGTTGTTGTATCATGTTTTGCTGTTCTCTTAGTATGCATACTGTTGCATGAAACGGTAGAAAATGAAATTTCATAGTTCTTTTCATTTCTGAAAGTAATTCTTCACTTATTTGGTCAGTTAGTTATACGTGGTATGGACCCATTATAGATTAACAGACCATTTAGTATACAGCAAATTCTTGGGTAAAAGAGAATATCTTGTATCATCAAGCTTGATTTCTGGTGCATTAGGGAGCACAACTGGCCGTCATTCCTCCCGCTTCCTGCTAATAAATCTACTGGCAAAGACCATTTTATCCTTTGAATAAAAGTTCAACATTTGTTGAATTCATGCCACATTCAAAGTGTATTCTCTCCTGAATGTGAGGAAACCAGCCGAGGACCATCTTGTTTGTTGAGGTCTTTTTCCTTCTCTGGGCTATGGCGCTAGCATGAGTCTAGGGCGCATGTCTCAGTACCGATTTGAAAATTTTGTCTCCATTGCTTTCTGTCTCGGTCTCTAGGTCTCTGTTCTTTTGTCTTTGTGGTTCTGTCTCTACCGTTCACTTTTCTCTCTCTCTCTCTCACTTTCCATCCTTTTTTATTCTTTCTCTTCTCTCTCCTTTTTATTCTGCTAATGTTTCTTGCTACACAGAACCTTTGTTGACTTAGGAGAAACTATTTCCAGTTGTTTAGATTTCATAAGCTTCTGTCAGCTTGGCAGGGAAGACAATGACAACAAAAATCTCAATAAATTACTTCCCAACATGAAAAAGAGAATTGGAAAAAGGGACAATAATGTGAAAGGAGAAAAAAACTTTGTTTGGGGAAACATGCAAAACAATTTAGCTTAAGAAGGGGCTCTGAAAAAGGAAAAGGAGAGGATCTGTGAAGTTAATATTAGAAGATAAAACAAAGATGATCTAATTCTTATTATAGATGATATTTAACTCCAAGATAATAATGTTAGACTATATTCCATGAGGAGCCATTAAAGTTTTTGAGCCTAAAAGTAATAAGGACATAGAGGATGTGCATGAGAGCTCATGGTGGGACTTGCCCGTCAAAGCAGAGAGTGCCTTTTTCTGACTTTTTAAATGGCCTTATATGGGTGATCTTGGATTCCAATTGTTTTTGGACATTTAATTCAGCAACAGTAACAGGCAAGAACGATGGGTGGAACCTGGTGTCAGGAATTAATTTAGGAGGTTGTCGTCAAATTGAACTAAAATGGAAGCAGATCATATATACTTGCAGGTCATGATAAAGACTGGATTGTACTTTGATGAGAAGGGAAGCCAGTGGATTCCTTCTGACTTTAAAAGAATTGCTTTGACTCATGAATGTTTAGCACAGACTGTTTAAAGGGTATGGATGGAAACATACTGACCACTTCAGAGGAGTTTGTAAAAAGTTAGGTGAGAAGAATTCTGGCATGGAATACAGTAGTAGCCCTGGAGGTTGACATACAGTCAAACTTTGGATTATTTGGATGGTAAATATGAAAGGGTTATTGGGGCCAGCCTGCAGAATGTGAGAAACAGAGAATATTAAGGATTATGAGAAGGATTTTTGGCCTTGAAACACTTGAATGAGTATAATTAGCATTGACTGATAGATTTTAATAGTATCAAATCAAGAGTTCAGTTTGGACATGTGTTATGGCTTGTGTTTAGATGCCCCCCCCAAGTGCTTCATGCAATCATAGGTGGGCAGAGGTGGCTGGATCTAGAGTGTGTGATGCTGGAATATATTCATGGTGCAGTGCTAGGATCAAGGGCACTAGGATTACAGGTGTGAATGCAACCCACCCTAAATTGTCTGGATGAGATAAAAGGGACACTGTTAGGGTCCCGTGTTGTTTTTGCTACCTTCTTCTCACCATTAACTGTTGTTCCTCTGGCATGTGCTACCCTGCCTTGGAGCCAGCTGATTAGGGATTGAAACTTCTATGAACGATAAGCCAAATAAACGTTTAACTTTGGATGTCAGGTATTTTGTCTCAGCAAGAAAAAAGAAACTAAGACATGTTAGACTGAATTGTGTACTTAAATATTCAAGTAGAGAAGGTAAGTATCTAAGTGGAAACCAAAGTCTTGAATTCAGAGAAAAGAGCTGATCTGAACATATAAAATCAGGGTAATCCACATGTTGATAACTTCTATATTCATGGGACTTAGAAGAGAACTCCTGAAGGCTGAGCATACGTAGTTGTGATGACTGAGTTTGGGATAAAGAGGATGGGCGGGGAAAGAGGTGAAAAAGGAATTTCCCAACCATTGATAACTGCCTCCTTTCAAAAATATATATGAACTCATTAGTGGATAGGAAGTTTCCTGGAAAGTTATTATTATGCTTCAGTGTAAGATCGTATCATTACTGCAAATGATGGGGGGGAATAATGATACTCTAAGAAAACAAAGAAGCAAAAAAAGAAATAACTGATTGTAAGAGAAACATGAGTTTGCTTTTCGAAATGTGTTGAGAAATCAGCACAGATGAATACTCTGAAGTAGATTTAAATGGCTGGACTAAAATTTGTGGAAAACATCAAAGTAGAGTCAGATTGTAAAGTTATCTATGTAAGTATGATAATTGTCTCGAATGTTTGACATTGCCTATCCACTTGTAGTTCCTGCAGATGATGGGCAAGGAGAATAAGATGAAATAAAGCTCCATAATCCTAAATAAGTTATTCTTTCTTCTCTTTATAAGATGTAATTAAAAGTTTATGGGGAATATTTGTGAAGGTAACTGTTTAAAATGGGTTTGTATTTGTGATAGTTTAAATGTGTTTAGTACAATGCTAAGTAATATATTTACATAAACTAAATTCCTATGAGGTAGGTGAAATTACTTTGCCTTTATAGTTGAGAAAACTGAGTTTGGATAAATGCCAAAGATCACATAACTGTTATGTATCTACCATAGAATTAGATCTCAGATCTATCTATGATCAAGTTAGCATCCTCTGCTTACTGCACCAATGATGAATGTTGGTTAATGGGAGGACTCAGTGGCCTTCCAGCAATAATTTTTTGAAAATGATCTTAGGCCTATTTTCCCTGAATTTTGAATATTCATGGGAGAAAGCACCATCTTCACTTGTTGAAAATTTAATTCATTTTTTGAGGTAAATCACAACCATTTTTTACTTTTTTTTTCTTCTGTCTTACCCCTTATATTGTCTGCTTATGAAATAATGAAGGACTCATAGAAGATGAACAATAAGAAATCAGAGTCAGTTGCACTGCATGTGCTAATTCCATGCATCCTCCTCGAGAAACCAAGGTGTGACTGAATCTGGTGCTTTCAGATGTGGAGTAGCATAGTTTAAGGAAGTTTTCAGAGGTGATGGGAATGGAAAGACAAGAACGGGCTCAGTCCTAGAAGACCCAGTTTTGACAACATCCCCTTTTCTCCCTCTTAACCTCATTTTCAAGGATTTCTATGGCTCTGTCCATCTGGTTGTCCGAAAGCATGCAGTGAAAGTAGATGACTACTGACAATTTACTTGTAAACTTGTGAGTAAGGATGGGCCAAATGTTGCCTGGCCTGAAGCTTAGACAATACATATTTGAGGAATTTTGTTCTTTTTAAAAAAATAAGATATGCAATTAGATAAAGAGTCTTAGAATGTATCCATGAAAGTTGGGGGTCCTGAATTGAAATTGCATTGGCTTCATAATCAATTTCCCCCTGTGGTGAAGAAGGCAGTTCATTTAATATTTCATGACTAAGGGAGCTAAAAAACATAGCAACATTTTCAGTTAAATGAAAGTTTTACATAAAATGTCACTGTTTTTCATCTCTTCATAATGTCTTAATTGAGATACAGGTCATCTTTTCCTGTTTTAGTAACACTACAACAAAAGTGGAAGTGGCCAAGTGGTGAGAGTCCACTGAACCACGGCTAAGTTAGCTCTCAATTCTCATTTGATGGTGCTAACACTGGGAACGGGCAAAAGCTTTCCAAATAGTGAAGTGGTTTCACCGTAGCCATGGACAGAGGTTGAAACATAATGTTTTATTTCATTACAGGGAGTATCCTGTAAGAAGAAAAATAAATAATTTAGGACAAGCAATTTTTCAAAGAGAAGCAATCAGTAAGAAAGGCAATTTTGAAAATAAATCAGATTTTCAAAAGCTGTTTTTCTTTTTGGAGTGAATGATCATATTACAAGGAGCTCAGAGCACCTTAAAATGGCCGAACAGAAGTAGCAAATGACAAGTGACTTTTTTAATGTTGTTTAAAAAAAAAAAGGTATGAGTCGGATTTACCTCAACAGTGGCTGGCTCGAAGTTCCCTGGGGAGATGGTGATTTAGGTATGACATAGACCCTTATAAAACTGTGTATATCTTAAAGTGTGAATGTTTTTGCTCTAGCACTGTGATATTGACAAAACAGGGCAAGTTCTCACCCTGTAAATTATATACCAGATGTCTGGAAACTAGTGTTTCTAAATATAGACAGAGTCACCTCCTGTGTCGCTTCAAAGACTGAAATAGTAGACATTTGATTAGCATGCCGAATGTCACAGATATTTTTTAAGACGATTTCACATTGAATAACTTATCCTAAAGGGTTAAATTGAACATTTTTATAAGTAGGGGTTTTGTTGTTTTAATCCTGCTCAAAGTCTAACACAGTTATAAAATTACTAAATAATTGTGCATAGAGAAATTTACATTTTGTTTGATCTTGACAAAGCTTATAAATCTGATATAAAGCACATTTGTATTGATTATATAAAGATTATATATTTAATATTGTACATATTTGAATAGAAGATGGTAATTGCTAAATTTTGGGTCTTGAAATGGAGAAAAGGGAGGGATAAAGACTCCAAAACAGAAACTGGAACCTGATCTAGTATCTTTTGATTCTCACACATTACCAGATTAATTGCAGATAGTCTCAGAATTTATAAGAAAGTAAACAAAATGGACTTTCCTCAGGGTTAAGCAAGCAGAATTCAAAACAAAAGATTTTGTTTTCTATTGGGGGTCATGCATGTTCTAGAAATTACTCCTTTCAGAGACTGATATAGGTTTATTTCTTATAAATTTTTTCAGAAAAAAATGTAGCAGTAAGTCTTTATTTTGGCTCTTACATATCTGCTTTCTAAATGATTAAATCCCCCCTCCCCACTTTCAAAATACTAGCAAATAGTGCTAAAATTGTTCAAAGACTAAAACAATCATTTTGATGAACAAACACATTAGAATGCAAAGGATGTGAGTTGGCTAGGAGGCATATCAATTAGCCCTCAGTTGCAAATACTGTGAGTTTTGTTTCCCCTTAAAGGTCTTCACATTATGCTAGAAAGAAATGGGTCCAAAGCAAACCTGAAAGATCATTTCTCCGGGCTTTTGGCAGTTCTGACATTTGGCTAATTGTCACGTTAGCTGCTAACAATGGAAACAGGCAGCGATGATGAGTCACCATTCTATAATTCAGCATTTATCTTTTAGAATACATTAAAGACAATAAAATGTATTATCATATACAGGAAAGGAAAACCTGCTCATTACAAATATTGCAAGTGATTATTAAAATTGAAATACATTTTAAGCACTGATTATTTAAAGTTTTATTAATTTGCTACTGCTCTGTTGATTAAACTGAATATAGTACTTTCACATATGCAAACTATACACAAAGTTAGTATTATAATTTTCATATTTTCTTCATTAAATATTTGCCCTGGAGTTCTCCAGTGTTTCACTCTGCAAACAGGTTTTTAGTCATAAAAAAATCCCTACATGTGTATGATTCATAAAGCATCAGATTTTTATTTTAGAGCCCACAGTTCAAACATGATCAGTCCCCCAAAGAATGTTTATGATGATAATTTCGTGCTTTATTAGAGCATAATGTTCTCATTTCTTTGTTGTTGCTGTCTGTTTTTGTCTTTTTCAAGTTTAAAAGTCTTATTAGTACATGTTTGCATTATCTAATTACATTGTGGGGAGTTGGTGCATGTACATAAAACACCTTAATGCTTTTTACTTCCATTTTCTTGCAAATTATTATTTTGCCATCATATTTTCGCCTGTCTACAAATATTTATTGGTGTTTACTATTACAGTTATGCTTTGGATATACAGTAGCGCTGTTGAACACTGCAGAGGAGCAGTACAAAAAAACAAATATCTGTAATTGTTTTAGATGAAAACTCAAAGAATTGAGTGCGTGAATTGTTAGTGTTTCTAGATAAGCAAGAAATAAAGCAAGGTGGACACTTTAAATACTACCTGGATACATTGTATTGTATATACTTTAAATCATTTTGAAAACTAAATGAGATTATATACCTAGTGCTTAAATTATTATTATGCACATAAATGCTGTTCAACATCAACTGTCATAAATCATTGCTTATAAATCAATGGTAAAGAGAAGACATACTCCACTCTCCCTTAAGATTTGTATTTTCGAGGGCTGGGGATCTAGCTCAGCGGCCTAAATGCCTGCCTGGCAAGCGCAAGGTCCTGAGTTCAATCCCCGGTGCCGCAAAAAAAAAAAAAAAAAAAAAAAAAAAAAAGATTTGTATTTTCGATAAAATCCTGTATCATACATAAAAAGATTGATGATTGGCAACTGACTTCTGCCCCATGCATTAGCTCACTTGGGCATTTCATTCTCATGTTATATGTGCCCTACATTTTATTCAGTGGAATCATTTGCATGTCACTTAAGATACTGTGGCAAATCTCTCTGTTAAGACCATAACAAAGAATTGTTGGTAGAATCACGCGTAGAATTTTTCAAAGATTTGAAAAGTAGGGATAACGAGACGGCTTCTAAAGGATAGCATTCCATTGCAGCTGTATTTCCAATAATGTTCTTAATGTATTTAAACAAGTTTTAGATAAGCTTTTCACAAAACATAGGTTTCTGATTAACAGCTAAGTGGCTTCATGTAAATTGTACTAGAATTATTCGGCAGTTTTAAAAACATTTTGATTTATTGTATCTTATGGATTTGAAATGGAGGAAGAGGTAGTAGAGAGGAAGGCAGATATTAACAACTCAATCATATTACATTGGGAGGATTTTCATTCTAATCAATGTTGCTTTTATTTATCAACCTTTAAACAGTCTGTTCAAGTTTGGATAATATGCTCATTTAATCACTTTTAAAACCCTCATGTCCAGTAAATTGACCCAACGGTGTTGGTACTTTTTAAATTACTGTATTGGAAAATTACTGTATCCCAGCTAGGATCTTGTAAAATGACTTTGGTTGTCACAGGATGGAGGGACATAAGAGAGAAGGGTGTGTCTCTGGGTGGTGGCTGGGTGCCATCCAGAGGAGAGAGAAAGAAAGGGGATTGTTGTGCAAGGGATTGATTTTTCTGGTGGAGGGTATGCAAAGACATATGAAAAAGGAAAGTCTGGAGAAGAGGCATGGCGGATCAGTATGGAATCGCCAGGGTACAGGGATGGAAGTGCTCAGTGCCAATGCCCAACCACATCGGGCACGTGGAGAATCAGCAGTCTGTGAATGAACCCTCAGCACCAGTAATAATATTTCAAACACAGCTGACCTTATGCTGTTTTTAACCCATGGGACCCCTTTTTCAGGGCCCACCTAGCTTATTGCACGTTTAAGACTTGGGACTCAGCTATCACTGTCCTTGGGAATATGTTGCAGTCACTACAACTCATGACCAGGGCAGGAGCAGGTGTGGGGACAGGAAAGACAAGGGTAGACTAGGTGTGTGGAGAGGTAGGTGAGGGTTCTGGCAGCTATGACTGCTATGAATTTAAGAAAAAAATTTTTTGTTGTTTTGTCTGAAAAAGCCTTAGATACAGGGTTTTGTTTTTGTTTTTTGGTATTTGTTTTGTTTTGTTTTGTTCAATCTTATGCCCTTAATCCTCCTCCTCTTTGGAGGATAATTCAGTAGGGGCAGTAGTAAGTCAGGGGTGGTAGGTCTGTCTCAGAGAATTATGCTCTTCTGGATTTGGAAGAAGCTGCTCATCTAGACCCTTCAGATCAGAATCAAATTTCCTGGCATATGGATCACCTTGTTGAATTCTGAACATGAATAATTCATGTTACATAAGAATTGATTTAACCTATTAAAGTTCACTTTGATTTACAAATTTTGTTTTCTTGTTTCATTTTTTTCTTTCTTTTCTCCTTTCTTTCTTTCTTTCTTTCTTTCTTTCTTTCTTTCTTTCTTTCTTTCTCTCTCTCTCTCTCTTTCTCTTTCTTTCTTTCTCTCTTTCTTTCTCTCTTTCTCTCTTTCTTTCTTCCCTTCTTTCTTTCTGTTTTCTTGTTTTTGTTTTTGCTTTTCTTTTTGTAGGTTCCTGGGCAGATCGGTCACCACTACATGAAGCTGCAAGTCAAGGTCGTCTTCTTGCACTGAAAACATTATTATCACAGGTAAAATATTACACATAGCTTAACATATGTCTTTTCCCATGAACATAAAATATTGTCAAAGCAAATCAATTAAAAAATAATGTAATTGCTTAAGTTTTACTGCTGCCTTTTCATTTTATCTCACATATGGCAAGTGAATAATTTCTGATTTATCTTTCAAATTCTTTCATAAATACTTTGGTATAATTCTATATGTAAGTATTTCAGACTTCTCACACAGTATATATATTAATTGATACACATCTTTAAGCAATTAATAATTTAATTTTTATATTATTTATTCAATTGTAAACATGCTTAACTCTTTTCAATTGTACAGCTAATTGCAGAATTAGTTTAGTCAAATAAAACCCAAAAAGGGGTAATCAGATAAAACAATCTATTTTGTATTATGATAACCTGTAATATACAGTACTATGAGGAATTACCTTTGAAGGTGATAGACCGCTCATTTCAGTATCTACCTGCTCATCAGACTTAGCAGAGGAAAACTGAAAAACAAATTCCTTGCTGAAATGGCTATTAGTCCAACTTAGGTCCCGTGCATTTAATTTTTAAGCTTCCCATTTGACTCAAATACACACACGCTTTTGAATGTCACTTCACCAGTATCAAGAAGAAAGGAGTTTTCTCAGATGGCTATGAGAAAGAAAAAGTTGAGTCCCTTGGTTTAGACAGTTCGGCCTAGGACCAGGAGATCGGAGCCTGGGTTGGCACTTTAGGTAACCCACAAGCTATCTGAGCTATATTTTCTCCTTTGTAAAATGAGAAGAGATGTTCCCCCAGAGCTGTTCAGTTCCGTGACAGCCATGTGACTATTTTGTTTTGCTCATCTCTTGATGATGGAGGGGAAGAAACCTATAAAAAGGTCAGCAATTTCAAAGAGTAATCCCAGGAGAGCTCTTTGGTAGGGGAACAGCCCTAGGGTATTTCTCAATGTGTGTCCCCTACCCTTGGACACAGGCTGGAAAGACTGAGAACTGCCCAAGAGCCTGTTGTGAAAGGGAACCTCCACTCCTCAGAGGCTTCTGTTATCTCGTCATCTGCTGTGCATCAGGCTGGGGAAGCTTCCAAATCCGCCTGCTGGCCAACAGCCTGAAGTCTCTGCAGGGATAATTAAAGGATCTTAAAAATTTCCACTTGGTAGTGGCAAAGATTGGTGTGATTATTTTAGTGCCTCCATTTTATGGTTCTTCATATCCATTCTGGTATTGGAGATTATTGTAATTTGCAATGTGTTAGGAGGAATTTGACCTTGAAGGCCTTCCTATTATAAGAGTGTTTGGTATGACTGGTAATAGAAAATGAATTATTAATCATATTGAGAAGGTAAAGAATCTCACACATTGTAGTCTGATATCGTGAGTTTAATTGGAATATAATGAAAAGGTTTAACTTAATTTTGATTGAATAATAAGATAAAACCTAACATTTTCTATGTACTGGGCATTATAATAATAACTATGTTACATGCATCATCTCATGTAATTCTTATGATAATCTTAACATTTACAGGTTAAGGAATATGTCCAAATTGCAGTGGTTATTGTGTAATGGATCCAGAGTTTTAAATCCAAATCTGATTCTATAGTCAGAGTTCTTAACCTTACCGTCTAATTTAATCATGCTTGTTCAGTGACAGAAATTTACAAAGCAGTTTATTAAAGTTTATTTTTTTCTCCACCCCCTGGACTAACTTATAGTTATATATCCTCAATCAAAGTAAATGATTTAACCTATAAACAATGTTTAGTTTTACAAACCAACTACAAAATAGACACCCTCCCACAAAAAAAATTAACAAAGCAAAATTTAGAGAGCATACCAGAATCTATTGAATGAAGTACTTAAGACATTATTAGATTGAGGCAGGAGTGTGCCACAAAAATGGGACGAAGGACTTTTTATTATTGTTTTAATTGTACCTTTGATGATCAACAGTGTGTAAGTTTCAATACTTATATACAATGTGTAGTGATCAAAGGAAGGTGATTAGACTTTCCATCTCCCTAAGGTTTTCAGAATAATTTCTGATTTCATTAATAGCTGTACATATTTAGGGAGTACAATGTGATATTTCAATACATGTACAAATTATGTGCTGACCAAACCATGCTAACTAGTGTTTCTATCTCTTTATCATTACCTTCTTTTGGAACCTTCTAAAGGAAATGAAACCAGCAAATCAATAAATACCTTCAACTTCCATTTTTATTATAGTAATGCTCACAGTAGTTAAGATATAGAATCAACCTAGATGGCCATCAACAGACAAATGGATAAAAAAATGATATATATGAATATTGAGCACCCATAAAAAAGTGACATCATGTCCTTTGAAGTAAAATGTGTGGAACTGGAGGATATAATGTTAATAAATCAGACAAAGTAAGACAAATACCACATGTGAAAAAGTCTTAAAAATCCATTTGAGTGTAAAATAGTGAATACTAGAGTCTGGGGAGGGTTGAGGAAGATAGACTAGAGGATTATTGGACAAGAAAGACCAACACACAATTAGATAGAAGTAATAAATCCTAGTGAATTTACAAAAAGCTATAATATGTATTAAGAATTACTAAAAAAGAAGAGAAGAAGCTTCAACAACCGATAGACTCTGACATTTGAACTGGTCAATTCTGCTAAACTGGAAACTTGTTTGCCTGAAATTCTTTAATCTTTAAAATATATAACTTTCTAGTTATACTTATGGAGATGATGTTATATAACATTTTGCTCACCTTTTCAATTTATGTCATGTTTAGGGCTATAATGTAAATGCAGTAACCATAGACCACGTCACCCCATTGCACGAAGCCTGCCTGGGAGGTCACGTGGCATGTGCCAGAATTCTTCTGGAAGCTGGAGCCAATGTAAGCACCTTTCTGTGTTAACAGTTTCACAACTACTTACTGACAGGCTCAAGCAGAGTTTTCTTCTTCTGTTCCTCAGTAGCTTTCAAAAAGACAGTAAGGATAAAAATAAAGCCACTGAATCACCTCAGCTTTCTTAAGAATTTCCAGCCATTGTATAAGTATGTAACATACTCTTAAAAGTATTTCCAACCATCGCACGATTGGGTACCATGCTGCATAATAATATGGAATATGCTTTAAGTTATTTTCTGCTTTCATGACTCTAGCGATATATGAACATCTTTAGGCCCATAATGTTTTCTAATTTTTTGATGATTTTCCTTAAGTTCCTTCTCAGAAACAAAATGACTAATTTTACCAGTTTAAATGATCAGAAGTATGGTGACTCTGTCACAATTTTCATCACTATATTTTTCTTATTGAAACTTACTTAATGGTTGAATTAGCTTTCCTTTGATACTTGAGTATGTTTATCTTTTCCGTTAAGTTTCACGAGGTGTTTGCCTATTCCTGTGAATTATCTGCCTCGTGATGCCTACCTTCTGAAGTTTTAAAGCTTTTCTTATGGGTGGGTATGAACTCAGTGTACTTTCTCTTATTTACTGCACATGTCTTCCCAACTATTTCGGCTGGCAGATAGCATGACTTTGGAAACTTCAAAACTGAGTTAATGATGTCTGATGTATGAGTCTTATTCTTAGCTTTTGGGTTTGGTGCAGGTAAATGCAATCACGATAGATGGTGTGACCCCATTATTCAATGCATGCTCACAAGGCAGTGCAAGCTGTACAGAACTCCTTCTGGAATACGGCGCCAAAGCCCAGCTGGAGTCCTGTCTCCCGTCTCCCATGCATGAGGCTGCTAGTAAAGGTAACTCAGTTACGGGAGTAAATGAAAAGGGAGTGTATGTGTGTGTGTAGGGGGAGTCTTCTGAAATGTCCTGCTTCATTTCTGTCACATTGAAGTACACTTCAGGGGGAAGCATAGTTTGTGATGAACGTGGGGTGATGAGCATGAGTGAAAGGAACCTCATCGCTACTTTGTGTTGGCAGGTCATCATGAGTGTCTGGACATCCTGATATCCTGGGGCATAGATGTTGACCAAGATATTCCTCATTTGGGAACGCCTCTCTATGTCGCTTGTATGTCACAGCAATTCCATTGCATCCGGATGCTTCTTTATGCTGGTACTTTTCTTTAAGACATTTTCTTTTCTGTCCATACCCAAGAGCAATTATTTCTCTAACTCAGCTTCTTTTAAAATTGTATATTATTGCTTTACAAATGTTCTCTTTATAAACATTCTCCTCTAAGTATATAACCAATAAAGAGGACTTTTTTTAATTAATAACACTTGAAGCTCTCAGATGGATATAGAATCTCAATATTTTGCATACACAGCATTGCAGACATTTGGGTATGTCAAGGGAGTCTGAAAGCCCTACTTATAAAACACCATGAAATGCAAATCCTCAAGCTTGAATATAATCTTGCTAAGTCTACTTATCTTTCAGCAAATCCATCAGAAGAAATTTTAGTGATAGAAACTTCTCAGATAGTTTTAACTTCTAACAACCATAAAAACACATGCACTTTCTTGGATTTTGTGCATTCTGTTCTGTTTACATGGAATAATTTAATATACTTTTCTACTGTCATGAAATAATTTGATTCCTCAAAGTTCAGCATCAGCCGCCCACCCCCATGAAACACTCCCAATCTATTGAGAGCATAATGGTGTTTTCCTCCATGCACCCAAGAGCTCCTTTAGGATATGGATCGTGCTTCCGCCCTCCATCATTTCTTTTCTTTATTACAATACCTCCCTTACATGCTGGTACGGATAGTTAGAATATTACATAAATGAGCAAATGCTTTTCTACATTTTATAAGTCATTTGATCCTTAATATATTCAGACATATATTTTAGTAAGCCCATTTACTATGTATTACTCACATTATCCCAGCTAAGTTATAAATTTCTTTCTTGCAAGCAGGATCTGCATCTATTAATTTATTCTCATTACAGTTAGTCTTAAACATGAGTCCTGTTAATAATTGTTGATAGATGGTGATTTTCTAGTCATGTTCTCCCACAAATTTGGCATAACCAATAAAGTTTATATTTCATCATCTATCTTTATTTTGCAAGGAATTTATTTTTTCCACCACATATTTTATAATGAGTTTTTAAAAATATTGAAAAACTGCTCTTAGTAATTGATTGTTATTTTCAGGCACCAGTCTCTCATAAACTTGATATAGCCCACTACGTTTATGATTTCTCTATGGATATTTTGCTATGGGATATAATTGCTTCACTGAACATTTTATATTTGTTTTTAAAAAATTGAAAATGATTATACTTATTGAAATTTATAAGTAGTAGGAGGCCCATAAAGGAATTCATAAAACATACTGCTTCTTGTAGATAATTATTAATTTTACAGACAGAATTAGAAAACAAAGTTGAAAAAAACCCATTTTTATTGAAAGGGATTCCTTGGTTTTGTAACTTTTTATGTACTAGAAAACAAGATTATTTTACAATGTTGAACTGCATTTACTTCCTGTATGTAGATGACTACTGTCTGTCAGGCCATGCATTAAAATAAAATAACTATGCATAATTTCTGATGTAGGGTTGTATTTTTTAATGTAAGCATTCTTTTTTAAGATGTTACTTTATATGCAGGTATCGCTAATGTATTTTTCTATTTGAGAGGTTCCATGTCTGTATTACATTCATTGATTTAAACTACATGATAGGGGCAGGAAAAACTACACATTGTACCTAAGTGGCTTACCTATCTAACACTGTGAGTTTCAAAAAACTGAAGAACTTTATTGCCTTTGAATACAAGAATAGAAAGAATACATTCTTGATCATTTTAAGAACTTCCATGTTTGATGAAAATAGATACACATGAACTTAATCATGTTCTGCTTATATTAATGCAATTAATTTTGGAATAATTTAAAAATGTATACATCTCCTCTTATTATGAAATCTTTCAAGCATACAGAAAAATATTTTATAATAATATAGCAAACGTGTGTACCACCCCTCCAGATGTAAAAATGTAAGCTTTTTTTACATGTAATATGTTCTGGATGTGGTGGTACACACCTGTGAACCCAGCACTTGGGATGGTGAGCCAGAAGGATCACGGCAAGTCCAAGGTCATCCTGGAATACATAGTGAGTTTGAGGGCAGCCTGAGTTATGTAGTGAGGCCCTGTCCAAAAAACCCAAAAGATGTTATATATAATATGTAAATTTAGGGACTATATAAAAAGTATATACATTAATATGTGTAAATAAATCACTCATTTTAGATAGAATGAAGTCTCCTTTGTAACTGCCCTCTTCTTGCTCCCCCTCCAACCAATGCATCTAATAATTTTTGCTTGTATTTATCATCACCGTTTATACATAGGTGCTGATGTACAGAAAGGAAAATATTGGGATACTCCTTTACATGCTGCTGCTCAACAATCCAGTATAGAAATTGTAAATTTACTGCTAGAATTTGGAGCAGATATCAATGCAAAAAATACAGAGCTTTTGCGACCTATAGATGTAGCTACCTCTAATAGCACCATGGAAAGAGTTCTGCTTCAACATGAAGGTAAGATGGATAGATATGAACACTGATAAAACACACAGACAAATTTGCCTAAAACAGATGAAATCAAAAAGCTTTTTGTTGGCAGGTAAATGAAAATAATGGCATATAATTTGGAGTATTTTTGTAAGAGTAGAACATTTTCAATTTATGTTTTATGAACAAAATATGGTTGCTTTAATTTTTTGGCATATCTAAGCTTTCTTATTCCTATTGTTCATTACATTTATTTAGCTTATTTTGCCAATGCATTGTATGAAGTTCTGGTATAAGGTCTGGTCATTTATATTTGGAAAGATGTGCCTTTTTATAAAGTCATGCATCTTCCATATGAAACATGGTAAGGAAAAATTTTCACACTTAAGACTTTTGCTGTAAATCAGAATTTGTTAAACTTGGTTGAGAGACTATAAAAACTTTCCTTCAGCTTACAATTAGATGTAATTTGAGGAAAAATACATAATTTTAAAATTTCCCCTTTTAGTACATAACACTTCTGGAGTTTGTGAATTATATCTCCTTCAAAAGGAAGAATGTCTTTTGTAGCTCTGAATGTAACAATAATTTCATAATCCTGAAAAGGATAGTGTTTTTAATAACATGAGATGTATCTCGGTTATCGATCTCAAAAGCAATATAAATACTTACATACTTCCTATCCTCATTTAGTAAAAATCATTGCATAGCGGGTTTCTTTCATGTAACTTACAATTACAAAATTCATTTTGATTTTAATTAACAAATATATTCCTGTCTTCTTGTAGCCACCCCAAGTTCTCTTTGCCAACTTTGCCGACTCTGTATCCGAAATTGCATAGGAAGACCAAGATTGCATCTTATGGCCCAGCTCCAGCTACCAACGTTACTTCAGAATTTCTTACAGTATCGATAAATAGTTAAATAGTGTAAAATTCTTTGACAATCAAAAATTTCTATTTCATTTGCATAATGAATATTTCTTATTAATATATGCTAGGGTAAAGTAAGTATGAAATCACATGAGGAAGCAGTAAAATATTAGTATTCATTTTAAGTGTACTAGTTAGTACTTCTGTTTTATGAAATTTTACTATTTTAGGATTATAATATATTTAAAATATCTATGCCTTATTGTCCTCTTATTGTTGAGGAAAAATTGAGAGATTCTCCATTTTATATATATTTTTCAAAGTAGGAAAGAAAAACATGAACTCTTACTAAGATTTTAATTTAATTGTAATTTCATTCTGTTTGTATTTTAAAGGTTCTGTGTTCTCCAAAGAATGGGTTAACTTTAGTTTTGGCTACTGTGTTTATTTCTGTGTTTTTAATATTGATGCAATTTATGAATGCCATTTAGACAATATGCAGTTTGAAATAAAGATGATTCTCATTCAGTAAATCTACTGTGGTGAATGTACACTTGTAGTTATAATGATCAGTTCATGAAGAAAAGACAAATTGCTCACCTCTATGCAAAGAGCTCAGTCTTTTTTCCACAGTAAATAGGTCTCTTATAATAACTAGTAGACTCAAAGTTAGCACTGCCCTTTCACCCTAAGATATTTAGAACATTCTCCACCTGCTAAGGCTATTTTAAGACCTCCTCAAGAGCAGCTTCTTAAGGTCTCTCTTCAGTGTTTTCATACAGTACTCCAGCCTTCTTCCATTTCAGAGATCCTCAATAACTAATGGAGCCTGAATTGGGGAAAATGCTGAGTTTTTCAAAAACAGAAATAAATTTGTAGCTTACTTGGTAAACAACACGTTGTATATGGCTCAGGACCTTTAAAAGTCTATTTTACAGAATAGATCAGTCTAATAATTAGTAATATTGAGAATGATGGAGGGCTAGAGATTTAGCTCAGTGGCCTAATCGCCTGCCTGGCAAGCATAAGGTCATGAGTTTGATCCCTGGTGCCACAAAAAAAAAAAAAAAAAAAGAATGATGGGCATTAAAATGGGTTTTATTATAGAATAACCTCATTAAAATAGTTAGATATTAAAGCTACTTTTTGACAGAATAGACTTCTACTATTGTTTCCCTTGAATTAGCGGTAAGTCTTAGATTCAAAGAGTGGCACAACATATCCTTCTTTGTTAGTCTTGTACAATGAGAGAGGTAAACATCAAATATTAAAAAGGACAGTAAAATTTTCTGTACATTTTTATCTTAGCTCAGTATGGCTGTCTTATCAAAGAAACACTGTAATTTAAATGTATCATGCCTTTTTTAAGTGAGATTATCATTTATTGAAATCAAACACTTATTCTAAATAGTATTTTATTTTAGAATGGAAGGTGATGGAGAATATGATTCAGTTGCATGAATCTTTTAAAATCACTGTATCATGAACATGAGAGTAGAGTAACAAGGAGCAAAAAAGTAGATACAGTACTTCAGAGGTCTTCTAATCCAAAATGTATCCCCCACACACATACACTATATCATGTGCATGTACACACTCATACACTAACGTCCAAGGGCAAAATTCCACAAAGGCAAAGAGCAAAATAATTTACTATTTGACATAATATTAAGACAATACAGTGAAATAATTGCTGTAGACAGGCAATATACAAATATATACTGTATTTTGGGAAGGAATGTATTTAATGTCTGTTATTTTTATAACCACAACACTGATTTGATGTTTTTGCGAAATTAAATAGAAACATTAGCCTCTTCAGAAATGAAAATTTTAAAGTAGCTACTAATTACATAATGTACTGCACTTCAATGGCTGTTAGTCATCTGCAAAAATAACTTAAAATTTCTTCTCTTTCATAGATAGTCTAATTTTTTTTTCAATCCTGAGGATCAAATCCAAGGTCTTTACCCTAAGCTATATCTGCATTGCTTTTTCCTTTTCTATTTTGGTTGAGACAGGGTTTCTAACTTGTTTAGGTGAGGCTCAAACTTCTAATTGTGTACATTATCCTCTTTGAGGCTGGGGTTCCAGACATAGACCACTGTGCCCAGCTTTTTACTCTAATTGCTTGCTTGCTTGCTTTCTCTCCCTTTCTTTCTTTCTTTCTTTCTTTCTTTCTTTCTTTCTTTCTTTCTTTCTTTCTTTCTTTCCTTTCTCTTTCTTTCTTTCTTTCTTTCTTTCTTTCTTTCTTTCTTTCTTTGTCTTTCTTTCTCTCTCTCTTTCTTTCTTTCCTTTTCTTTTTCTCACTTCGCTTATTTTGATGCTTTCTTTCTTTCTTGGAAACCTAGACAACATTTCAGACTTTCAATATTGATGAAAACTTCACTCATAAAATTATTAGCTATCCATCTGCTCTATAGCTATAAGCAAATCATGAAGTCTTTATAGGTTTGTTTGTTCATTTTTTAAAATGATCAGTTTCTTCCCATTTGAAATCTGCATTCAAATTCAGTGACTTTGAATAAGTAATTTTAGGGGCTTAAAAATGTTTTAACACAATTTTTCATCTATGAGAAGTATATATTGTGAGTACAAATTTCATGAAGCACGTATTCACACGTGCAAAGAGTATATCTTGAATTTGTTGAGGGTAGATTTATGAAATCACTGCCTCTTATAATGTTTTTTTAAGCTTATATATCAGGGTCTTTACTTTTGAACTTTGCTCAACATAATGACATAAGAGAGAAGTTTTCATAACAGAGAAAGTGGATGGTTCAGGAGATATAAATGACCTGAATATATCAAAGAAAACATCAGCTGGAAATCTATTCTAAGTTGGATTAATTCACTGTGCATCATACAAGCAACACTGATTAAGTCCATTTTCCCCAAAATTTGAGATATTAGCATTTTTTGTGCCAGAACACAGAGCCTGCTAGTGAATTACCAAATAATGAGAATCCCCAGGACTCAAAGAAGAAGTGTGCTTGATTCTCAATGGATGCATGACTTGATATCAACCAAGAAAGCTCACGTGGCTGGACATGGTGATGCAAACCTGTAATCACAGGAGTCTGGGAGACTCAAGAAAAAGGATTACAAGTTCAAAACCAGCCCATGTAACTTAGCAACTTGTGAGACCTTGCTTTAAAAAAAAAAAATGGACCGAAACTATAGTGTAGTGCTAAGGCTCTGGTTTCAATCCTCTCCACTGAAGAAATAAAGGAAGAAAGCAACGGGATCACTTCCTGATTCAGAGCAGGAGCAGTTATTAGCCAATTCACTATGAGGATAGGGCCCATCATGGACCACTGTGTGGGTCCTGCAAATTGTCCCAGGGGAGGTGTTTGGGGACAGAAAATGTGGCACTTGAGGATTGAGGGACAGCCTTCCTTTCCTACAGGAGTGGTTGAGGGTGGGCTGCATGGCAGGACAGGCCTCCCCATTTCCTTTTTCAAGGTGTGAATCTGTCTGAACCAGATCAAAGGAATAAAGGCATGGAGAAAACATTTTTTCCCATTCTTCCCTTTCCCACATGCAAGATGGAATTGGCACTTTACTTCCAACTTTAGAAAGAATTATTTAGGTTTTACGGCAGGCGTGGAGGACAGTATGGACTGTGAGAGAAAGACGGACTTCATCTGTGTGTGTCTTGTTCTTGTGATCAGGCAGGACTCTGAGTTCAGTCCTTCCTCAGAAAGGGAGCAGCTCGCATTTGGAACACGACTCCTCTCTTTGGACTTCTCACTTCAGTTGTTTATTAAAAGGATTTTGAAAATGAAAGTGGAGACTACCAGTTCCATCTATGGCAAGAAGTTAATCTTGTAATTACCTGTCCTTGGGCCCCTTTCCCTTTCATCCTCACTAGAAGGAGAAGCTTGAAGGTAAACATTACGGTTTCCTGAAAAGCATCGGACTGAAAAGAGGGCGCGCCCTTTCCGCAAAGGCAGTGCGGGACTGTGCGTTACGTTTGCAAGGTGGGGGGCCCGTGTCCTTCCCCCATTTTTGCCGCGCTGTCATGTGGGGGAAAGTGCCATTTCTATCGCACGCCTCCCATCCTCCCCTACTGCTGTGTGCATCACTTTCCCCCTCCCCCGAAGAAAATAAAGGAAGCCACATCCCGAAGGGACTGGTTAAGTTGGAAGAGGAACTAAGCAAGCGAGGTCCTTTCTCTTATCTAATTGAGTCACGCACAGAGAGAAAACTCCCCGCTCTGCTTCTTTATATCCTATGCTGACAGTAGTTGATCTCAACGCCTGTCTATCTCTCCCACACCTGTGCCTGGAGGCACTTTATTCTAATTCTGGAATGCGGATTAAGAAGATCCTCACCCACAAACATCAGTCATATCCTCACATAATAATTTCATCTGTAATACATTTGCATTTGCTCCAACTGCCTCAATATTTTGTCTTCTGTCAGAATTGTTTCAGAACTTACGAGGGACAGCAAGAGTACTTTGATCTTAATAGTTTGATGGAGTAACTTACTTCTAAGACTCATTCATCATAAGCAGGAGTTAATATTATTATTATTAACTGCTTCATTTTGCTGCAAAAATGTTTAGTTAACACTAGAATGTAAACTATTCATAAAGATTGCAAAGACAAGTGCACAATTATAACCTTTCATTTCTTATCTGGGTACTCACTGTTCATAAATATAGATGCTGAGATTCTCTTCTCATCCCTTAAGGGTAGAACACTTTGCAGAGCACAGTTCTAACACTGCCACTCCCAAGAATCCTCTTCTATCCTCAGTCCCCTGGTTTGTGAAAACAGCCCTCTTTAATCCTATGCTTTTCAGAAAACCACAATATTTACCCTCAGCACCACACTTCGCTCAGAAACTATGCTTTCCCTACAGTACTGTATTTCTACACATTTGAGTTAATCTAGAAAAGGGCTTCTCAACCTCAATATTGTGATGACCTGAGACTAGATAATTTTTGTGAGGGCCTGTCCTGTGCATTGGAGGCTATGCAGAATACTGTCCTCCAAAGTTGTGATAAATAAAATGATTCCAAAAATTCATTGCCAAGTGTCCCCTGAGGGGGAAATTATACCCTCAAGAACCACTGATGTAGAATAATCCCTCAGTGACTTCATTAGAACAAACATAATTTCCCTGACATGCAAATGTCTGAAGACATATTCGCAGTATGGGGAGAGGTGTTAAAGGGAATTTGCACTTACTGTGAATCAGTGGGACAGGAATGACCACATCATTGGTAATTGGCCCCAAGCATGGAGTCCCTTGAGGTGTGAGGCCTCATGCCACTGCAGTTTGCTTTCCAGTGAAGTCAGTCCTCAGAGTCTCAGGCACTGAGAAACCCATTTGGCTGGTGGTGTCTCTAACAGTGTGGAAGGCAGGCAGCCATGAAATTCTCTTTATTACCCGGGGGCACCTGTTCAACAACCCTTCCACCTAACTTCTATACTAGTGAGGGATACACTAATTCTGAGGGACAGCACAATTCAGACACGTGAGAAAGACAAAATATTTCTTTAACCACCTCCTAATATTTGAGGTATCTGTCTCAAAATGAAGTCAGGAATTCACATTGTTATGTTTCTAATTATTATGCAGAACCATGCCTACTGGGTACCTAATCACATATTGCTTTAGATAAGACATTCCTCCTTGGAAAACAGAGCTCAATTTAATTCTTAGACAAATAACCTCAGTCTAGGAAATGGAAGGCAGTCATTTTATCATTTTATTATTTCAGTTACATTCTGCTTAGAAAAAAAAAACAGTGGTAAAGAGTCTCCTAATCTTTTCTCTTTCGTTGTGTACTAGTAAGAAAATTTACAGGATCAACACGCACACACACACGCACACACACGCAAGCACGCACATGCACGCACACACACGCACCGACGCATGCTTGTTCCTGTTGGAAATACTGAGCTGGGTTCTGCTGCAAGCCTACATACTTGAAGGGACCCCAGGTTTACTATTGGTGCCTTAAAATTCTTACTTTTAAACAGTTAGTCCTACATTTTTATTTTGCTCTGTGCCCTGAATTGTGGTCATTCTTATTCTGTTGTGCAACTGTTGATACACCAGTCTTTCACTTTGATTAGGTCAGATAGGAATTCTTCAGATAATTCCTTTCATCTAGCCTGGGACTTAGCAGAACAAGGGGGATAAACCACATTCACAATACAAAACATAGTATTAACTTTTCCCTTTAGGAGGGTAATTTCTATTTTCTTGAATCCTTGACAGAAAAATTTCCTGCAAGAAACCAAATTATATTTGCATAAGAGGGGTGTGATGGATTAACTAATGGTCACCTTGAGTGGGAACTCCCAGCTGAACAGAGTCAGTGTGGTTCTGGGCATGGTAGATTCACCTGAGGATTGTTGCATTAATGGTATAAGAGGAGATTGCATGCTGCTGATTTTCCTGAAGAAGCTGCTTTTCAGTGGTTTTTCTTCAAAGGAACTTTGGCTGCTGTCTTTCTTGGGAAGAGCTTCAATCCTCATCTTCAACTTGAACATCATATCCTGGCTTCCAATGCAGATCTCTCAGCCTTTGGCTTAGATCCTTCATCTTGCTGGTACAGACTTTCTAACCTCGCAGGTGCATATCCATGAGAAGGACTTGCATGGGACACTGCCATGGGCTCCAGGCCCTTGACTGGATTCTTCAGGTCTCCAGCGTGCAGACATGCCTGTGCACTGTTTTATGTCTGACTCTAGTAAGCATTGACTAATACAAGGGGCAGAGGGAATGTGCAGTAGATTGCAAAATGTCCCACAAGAATTCCTCTCATTCCTGTGCACATATATTTGCAGTGTGATTTTCCCTTGCCTTCCATCAAGAGGCTAAGTCTATTTTCCTGTTCAACTGGTTCTATTTGTTTCTGCAGGCAAGAAACATGGTAGCAGTAATGATGAGTTAAGTTTGAACCTAGGCTTCGAAACACCTTGAAGCTTCTGCTTTATTGTAAAAGCCTGAGATCACCATGTGCTGTGACTGGGCTAGACTACGTAAAGATGAAAAAGCATGTGAAGAGAACAACACAGTAACAGCCAGTACCAAGACCAAGTATGTGAGTGACGCCCTCTTGGATCATGTAACTCTGGTCTAGCAGCCAGAAAACAGAGGCCACATGAGTGACAGTAAGACCAGGAGAAGAGCAACCAAAGCCCAATCCAAGTACTGCTCCATACCACTGTGAGAAAACAAATATTTTTTAATCATTCAATAGATTGAGTTTAGAATGGTTCTACTATACAGCAATAGGTAGCAATATGAAATAGATATTATATGCCAAGGGTGTGTAAATATTTTCATCTCCCCACAATTTAATTCCTGTTTTTTTCTTATTTTCCAAGGAATTGGAAAGGAATCCTAGAACGTTGTATATATACTTAAAGTCTGCTACTGCTGATGTTGACTGCAAGTAGGAGTGTTCTCTCACTAGCAGGAAATGTTTTTAATTCTTCCAGTTATATAAGGTCAAAATTCTGAGTTAACAAACCAGAAGATAAAAAAAGGAAAAGTATAAAGAAAAACAGTTACTGATGAATAAAATCTCTAAGACCATTTTCTACCTCACTGAGGGAATTAGATGAATTTTCCCAGTTGAGTCAATGGTTGAATTTTCATGGACAAGGCATATGAAATCTTTCCTCATCTCCAAAAGTGCTGCACATCCAAGAGGATCAGATTCTTTTCAGAAAGGGTTTCTCAGACAGCAGAGATGGCTAACACTATGCCGGCTAAATATTCCATGGATTCCTCTGTTTTTTCCAGGATTTTCACACAGCGAGGGTGAGACTACAGAGTATGTTGGACATGAGTGGAAGTGATGTGTCAGTTGCAGGCGGAAGTCAGTGTGTGTCCTGCATCTCTCTCTTTGCCACAGCAACGTCAGAGGCCATATGGTCTAGAAGGGCCATCCACACAACCCTGGACCCCTGTATGTGAAACCTGTGTCCCATTCCACTGACCCACGGTAGATAGGAAATGCCAAAAAGAAATAAATCCTTGACGTGTTGTTGCTGAGATTTCTGAGTTTGTGTGGTGTGGTTAGCATTAGTTGCCTTGATTAATGCATTAATTTTCTTATATTTTAACCTTCAACAACCAGAGTACAAGATGAAGCAAGCTCACTTTTTTCCCTGCCACTCTGTATCTCTTGATTCAACCCCTTTAACTACTTCACAGAGTAATCAGAAAGGTTTAAATTTTAGTCTTTCAGTATTTATGGAAGGAGAAAGGTAGCTCTTCCTATTGGAGTTTTCAGTTATAAAGTGATGGTTGTAGCTCATTATAGATATTATCAGTCATGACTGGCTTATTAGCTGTAATTACAAGTAGCCTAAATATAATGGAGTAACACACTAGGAAGAGATGAACAAACAAGACTCATCACTTAGTTTTAAAGTTAATCAAAATTTAAGTTTAACACAAGATCAAAATATTTAAATAAATTATTAAATTACTAAATCATGTAACCATTTTAAGACTGATTTCAATATTGGATAATAAAACACTTAAATAGTAATACAGATAGTGGATACATTCATAAGTATATAGCTCTGTTTTTTTTAACTATAAATAACTTTTCTAGTTTCTGTGCATGATAATTAATTGTGATTACAACTTGAATGGATTATGAGCTGCCCAGTGGTTTAGTGGGACAAAGTTCTAGGTGTGTCTGGATGATTCGATTTATAAGCTGAAAACCAAGGAGGGAAGACATCCCAGATGTGAGTGGCACCACCCAGAATTTTGGATGGAATAAAAAGGGAAAGAAGAAAGTCTACTCTTTTGCCTTTTCAGAGTCTTTCTAGTCTTTGCCGTCACCTTTGGACATTCCTGTCCGGTACTTTCAGGCTGCCACAGCAGACCCTTCAGTTTTCCCACACAGACTCTTGCTGACCCAGCAGTGAGCTCCAGGTCTATGATTTTCAAATGGAGCCTCCAACTCTCCAGTGCACAGGCAGGGACCACTATCAACCTGCTTAGGAAACTTTTCTTGTATTCTATTGTTATCTGTTCCTCTAGTGAACCTTAACTGATACAATGTGTTTATTTTTTCTATTCAACTTCAAAAGATTGCTAGAAGACTATTAGAAGTGTTAAAAGTATCTTTTCCATAAATCCTGAAGCAAAACATTTTTGGAAAACCACCTCTGAAAATTCAGTCTGTGACAACTATGAAACACTACAGTTCTAGGTGTGGGTCTCCTATAGGTTAAGTACAGATGATGGCAAAAGTACTTCCGTGCTGCAGCCAACATGGGTACTGGAGATCAGAAAATGAAATTTATTTGATATTGCTTTTTACTAGACCTATTTGTGATGGGTCTCATGCTTCTGCACATCTTGTGAGAAGATAGTCTCCAGCAAATGCAATGCTACTATGATCTAGAAAGTATTTTTTCACCTCTGTAACAATCTACGAGAACCACAGTTTTTATTTTATCTATGGGGGTCATTAGTACACATTCATGATCTCACTTGAAGCCAAATAAATTTTCTTGCTCTCTGTCCCAATATCAGCAGTGATATTTGAGTGTCTTATCGTACAGAACATTGGACTGGTCCTTCTACTGACGGTATTATGCTGACTTGACATGAACAGAAAAAAGCAAGTACCTTAGATGCCTTAGTAAGATATAGGTGAGCTAGTGGTGGAGGAAAAGCTTAATCCAGGGATCATTCAGCAACCATCCAGGAAAAAGTCACTCCATCAACTCAAAGCCAAGAACCTAATTTATGGACAGCTTAAACAGATGTTGCACTGAAATATTAAAATGAGACCATCAAAATAACCTAATAAATATATGCTTCAGAGAATAATTATCTACTCCATGGGAGATGTTGAGGATATAAAAGTCTATAACTTGGTGGAAAAACCCTACAGATGCAGACCTCTGAGGGGAAGGGTATACCCAGTGGGTGCTGAGCTTCTTGGTCTTGTATTTATGAGGAGGGCAAACATTCAGCGGTTACTAAAATCTCTGAGGGAGCATGATGAAACCTGTTAGTAGTGCTACAAAAAAAAAAATTTGGAGACTAGAGCCAACTGCCAGTGCCAGGTGAAGCTTTGTTGCTGTGGTGACACAGAAATGAAAAACAAGCAAACAGGAAACAGCAAATCTCTGCTCTCTTCCTCCAGCCTTCTGGTCTTTCTATTTAGTCCTTGCTATTAGCAGAACTTACTAAATCCTTAGAAAAAGAGAAATTACATTGCAGAATTCCAGCTTCAGCATTACAGACCATAGACAAGTGTCTTTACTTCAGAGAGACAGTTGCTTAACGGCACACTTATAGGGAAATGGTCTCACTCTATACAGGACTTCAAAATTGAATTCTAATCCATAACCCCAAACCACCTTTCTGCTAATGCTTAAATACTTTCTCTAATCCTAATAAGTTATTTGTTATTTCCTGAAACTCATTTTAAAAAACATTCTCACATCTCTATGTCTTTGCCCTCATCAGCCATTCTGTGTGGAATTATCCTCATCCTTCTTACATTCATCTTAGTAACAATTTTAGAAACATTTTATACTTAATAAGTACACTGTCCAGCATGTGGCTCTAGGCCCTTTACATACAGAACTCATTTGTTTAGTCCTCACAACAACCCTGTAAGGTTTATAATATTTATCCCCATATTTTACAAATAAAGATAGTTACATAACTTACCCAAAGGCACAGATAGAGCCTGTCCAACAAGGCCCACATCCTAACCAATTCAAAATACCACCTTATAAGGTCAAATTCAAAGGTCAGATCTTCTAAGAGGACTTCTAGGCTTCTAGGCTTCCATATTATTTGCTTCACCCTTGCTCTAACATATTTTTACCGTGGTAAGATTTTCAGTGTAGGTGATATTTTCACCGATATTTATATCTCTAACTCTTGTGAAGATCCTAGTGTACAGCTGTCAAGTATAAGTTCTGCATGGAAAAGTATTGTGTCTGTATGATCCAGTAAGGCAATCACTAGCCACATGCAGCTATTCAACAGTTGAATTGTAGTTAGTGTTACCAGTGGGTAGTGAGGCTCAGGATAGCTCCCACATCAAAAATGCCACCATTCGCACTAACCAGGAAGATCTTTTTCATTTGTTTCACACTCTCCAATTTGTCATTTGGTCACATCATGTCCTCTGTTGTACTGGTCATTTACATTCTCATTCCCAGTTGCCGGGGCCTCTTCCTGAGGGACATACTGCACTAGGCAGATTGCTAGTTACTGTCACTGTTACCCCCTCAGAGGCTACTGAACAAGTTTTTATCTCCCATACTGCCTTTCATCGAAACACTTCTGCCTTATGCAAACAGTTCCATTTTACCTGGAAACAGGCTTAACAAATTGTTAAACAAAATTAAATACAAAAATATACATTAATTATAGATAAACTTTGTGTCCTTTCCAAATTCTTCTTGTAAGAGATCTCAGCTTATTGACCTACAAAAATAATCTTACTAGTCTATTTATAGTTATAAGTT
>RJWT010007554.1:0-27496 GCA_004365215.1 Cuniculus paca | reverse complement strand
AAAGAACTAAACTATGCAAAGAATATGCCTACTTTCAATCTAGTAGTCTGATATTTTGGTACGTGTTATATAGAAGACTCCTATGTGACCAGCTCACATAGAAAACTATTAGCAATGAGTCACTAATGAGGTTCCCTGTTAGACAACATTTCACACACACTGCCGTAACTCAAGAGAAGAACTGAAGGAGATCCTATGTGATCTCTCCTACTGGGACAGAATTCCTGAAAGTCTGTGCCTGGTGTCCTATGGAATTTTGAAAAGTATCATTTATCAACTATATTTCTCTATTATTTTCTTTAAAATATAACTCTTATTCCAAATATTGCCTCTTTCCATTCTCTCATCAAATGACAGCAAATGTGATCTTTGGAAAATTCTAACCTAACCATGTTATTCTCCATGCACTTTTGCCGTTCACCAATTTTACAGTATATACTTTCCCTAAAATAGATCTTAGCCAATATAATAGAAGACACTATATATTGAGTGCTAGGCATCTTCCTAGAAGAATCATCAAACCCCTCAGTGGTCATCTTCGAACTCATAACACAATAGAAAACTAGATACTGTGAATTCTTTGAATACTGTTATTATGGACTCTTAAGACATTTCACTTTTACATACATTAAATACTCCCCTGAAAGTCAGTATTTGGCTCACTACATAAAAATCATTGAGTAAGTTTGTAGGCCTAACGCCTAGTCATTTTGATTTGATAGGTCTTAATTTCTACAATGCAGGGATCACGTTTCCCAAGAAAGATGGTCCTTTACTTATTATATAGTACTTTTCCAAATGTAATACTCAGTTTTGTCATTTGTAACACAGCTGTGGATTCATTATTACTAATTTTTAGAAATGTTAGAACAACTAATTCCAAATAGATTTTTCCTTTTATCTCTCTCTCATATTTTTATTGAGTAGAATTATACTTATGGACTTTTATTTTCCATATTGTTACAACCAATTAGAGATATTATTCTTTATTTTACTGAATTTGGGAAGCAGGATCACGTTCAAATTAGTTCTTTTGCTTTCTGATATTCATCTACAAGTTTGTGGGAACATTCATTGGAATTGCCTGTAAAATTCACTCTGTCCTTAGAATTTTATCACTAAAATGTTTTTTAATTTTTGGGAATGGAAGTAGTACTGGGGATTGAACCCAGGGCCATTTTACTGAACTATATTCCCAGACCTTTTTAAAAATATTTTGAGACAGGGTCTCTCTAAGTCACTAAATTGTCTAGGCTGGGCTTGAACTTGTAATCCCAGCAGTCCTTACGCTTTAGACTCCCAGAGTGCTAGGATTACAGGTGTGTGCTACCATACACAGCTTGTTTTTAACTTGCTACATGTTATGATTTGTGTCTAGATGTCCCCAAAAGGCCTCATGTGGTCATAGAGTTTTCTCAGAGGTGGCTGAATCTAGAATGTGATTGATTCATAGTGCAATACTAGGACTATGGGTGCTAGGATTGAGGGTGGGTCATTGCTGAACCAGCCCACTGATTGGATTGGTACCGCTCTAATCCCAGTAGACTGTATACAATATAAGGAACAGAAAGAGGCTTATCTCACTCCCACTTGTTGATTTTGCTATCATGTGGGCACCGTGAACTGTTCTCTGTGATGCCCCTCTGCAATGTGCCATTCTGCCTTGGAGTCAACCAACTATGGATTAAAACCTCTACAAACTGTGAGCTAAGTAAGCCCTTCCTCTCTAACTTTGAGTGTTGAGTATTTTGCCTCAGTAAGAAGAGAACAGTAACTTTATTTTAATACTATCTAATTTATATTATTAGCAAAGAAATGTTCCCTTATCCCTAGCTTGCACAAATATTCACCCTGTTTTTCTTACATTGGTATTTTAAGTAATTCATTAGGGGTTTATGCTGTATACAACGAAAAATAGAGGTCCACTTTATTTTGTTCCACATGGGTACCTATTTGTATCACTATCACTTACTAATTCATCCCTTTCTCATGAATCTGAACTATCTTTATCATATTTTAAATTCTAAATCTGATACACTCATCTATTCCTAAACAAATTCCATTATTTTGATTATTATAATAGAATTATTATTAAATCTTTTTTTAAAACTCAGGGTAAAATCAAGTAGGGTTCCACACAGACAGTAAAATATCTCTGGTTATTATACCTAATACAAAGTAGAATTCATTTTTTTCACTACACTAACTTTTAACAAGGTATCATAATTAAAATCAACAATCAGTTCACTCAATTGTTAAATGCACTATGGCTGTTAAAAGACAAAACTACAGAAAATACTTTCTTTTTCATAATAGCTTGTTCTAATTTTTCATTCATTCATTCATTCTTGAGATGGGCCCTTATTATTCTGTCCAGAGTGGCCTAGAACTCTTGATCCTCCTGCGTCAGCCTCCTAAGTAGCTGAGATTTCAAGCACCACACTTGCTAGAAAGTTTATAGAATGCTTCTTCCAACTTTTAAATAAGAAAGATCATGAATTTTCCAAATGATCAAGAGTACAGGTATTAACAAAGCTATTCTTAGTAAGAAAAAAAAGGTCATACCTGAGCATTTGAATTACTGAGAGTCTCAGTTCCAATAAGCGATAGTTTATTCTGACACTTGATTTAAAAGGAAAAGAAAAACAAATCAGACACTATAACCCATAGATAATTTCCTCCCCCCCTTTTTGTACCAGTTCAATATAATAACCCTCAAAAACAACATACAAATATCTGATATATGAGTTTGTTTAAAGTCTTATTTTAGGCAAGAGAAAAAGGAAGACAGCCAAACAGATCCCAAAGTGAATATATCAACAGAGACAAACTGGAATAGAAAAAAAAAAACAACAAAAACTAATAACTAGGGCAAATTAAAAGCTACATAATAGAAACAATGAGGGGGTAAAAGAATCACAAGGAAAATAACATAGAAAAATAAAACAGGTAAGAAATTCGTTAAGATAATAAGAAAATAACCCCTTCAAGAGATATTGTCACTAAAAACAGCTATTAATAATGATTATATCTGAGAGGTAAAAACAGGAGCATCTTAAATTTTATTGCTATTTTATTTTATTTTGTAATTTTTTGATATCGGGGATTGAACTCATGACCTCATGCTTACCAGGCAAGCACTTGAGCCACTGGGCTAAATCCCCGGCCCTGATATTTATTCTTGTTACAGCATTTTTCTCTAGGAAAATTTTTGTATTTTTGAACCCCAATTTCTATACCAACAAACATCACAAGATTTTATAATTATGTGTTAAACATATTAATAATATAGAGAACCAACAATTTATGCTAGAAATGATTCAAAATATATTTCCCTAACTTGTTTTGTTCTGAAAACTCTCTGGAAAGAAAAGGATGCTAAAACCTTCTGTGGCCCATATCATACAGTATAATATTTGGGGTAGAACCAATTTGTACCAAAATACTGTTATGTAGAAATACTGTTATAAAGAGGTTCCAGCTCACTAAAACAGAGTATGTCCACACATTTCAAACTCATTGTGTTTATGCTCATAATTATGTATTTGTCCCACTTCTGTACACTCTATTTTAGGGAATAAACCCTCCAACCACCCAAAGAGACCTGAACCATGAGCCTGAAACTATTCATTGTAATCACCTTTTTATATTAATGAACTTCTATATACTTTTTGTCTTACTTCCTTAGTGTCTTTTTAACTCATTCTTCTACTTGCCCCAACAGTATTTAGACCTTCATTACTTCTAAACAGGACTACCAGTAGAATCTTCTAACGTTCTTTGTACCTGTAGTCTCACTATATTCCATTCTCTTCAAACTCGCAAGAGTTAATTTCCCTAATCTGAGTATCTGATCAGGTCACTTCTGTGTTTATATCCTTTAATAGCTTCCCACAATACATATCTACCAAATCCTTCATAGTTTTACTGCACTCTCATTCGCAAGTCTTTTTGCTCCTAATTTACATTACCCATAACATTCTACTTAGATTCTCTTAAACGCTCCAAATGTTACAGATTTTGACCTTCCAGCTTTCTGTACATCCTCTCTTATTTTCTTTTTTGGGGGGTGGGGCAGGCAGGGAGTGAACCCAGGGTACTGTACACTGTGCTACAACCCTGTCCCTTTATATTTTTATTTTGAGGCAAGATCTCACTAAGTTGCCCAAGCTGCCTTCAAAATTTCAATTCTACTACTTCAGCTTCCCAGGTAGCTGGCATTATAGGCATGTACCACCACATCTGGCAAACTCTATTTACACAGACTAATCTATTATTTATTATTTAGAAATAAAACCAGTGATTACATCTTTCTTTTCTTATAGTCCAGGTTAAGTATTCTTCCTAAATGTAGTTTTGGTATAATACTTATAATACTACATGCCATGTAATATTATGTATGGCTATGACTTGCATAAGATGCTCATTTCCTCAAGAGTAAGAAACAGTCTAATTATCTCTTTCTATAGCTTATCTTATAAAGTTTCTTGAGTACACACCTATAGGTACACATTTTTAGGTCTAAACAGCACATAAATATTCATTATCTAATATAAAAGAGATTCTGGCAACTAGCCTAATTATTAAACCTAAGTCTAATTATTATTAAAACTGACTTAAATCATATTAATTGATAGATCACTTTTATCTCTTGACACTTACTTCTTCCATGTCTTTCCACATTTCTTCACACTCTTTGATAAGTTCTTCTTCAGTATCTGTAACTTCCATATCTGTAGTACTATCTGGATCTAATTTTTGCTGATTCTGGTGCTTTGTGATTTTTTTTTTTTTGTCTCAGTCTTAAAAAGAAAAACTAGGAGGAAAGGAGAGGTTGAAGGGGAGGGGAGGGAAATGGGAAAAAAAAAAGAAGTTATAACATGTATACACAAAAACTAAGATGAATATGATCATCATGCATAATTAAAATGTACTAATAAAATCTGAAAAAAACTAAAAGTGTAGATTCATTCAACAAGTATTTGTTGAACATTTATTACCAGTCAGATGCTCATCTAGATGATGAAGGTATAGCAGTGACCTAAATAGACAAAAATCTTTTCTACTGACAGGAAGCACTAATATACTACCATTTGAGGGAATAGTACAGCCACTGTGCAAAATACTATGGCTATTCCTTACCAAAGAAAAAAAACCAAACAAACCAGAACTACAATATTTTTCAGCAGTTCCATCACTGGATAGATATCCAAAGGAAAGGAAACAAGTATGTTGAAGAGATATCTTTACACCATTCCTCTCTCCCTCAAAAATCCAAACACAGAAATCATGAAAAAGAACAGAAAGAAATCATTAAAACTTTCTACAAAAATCTTGGAATAGAAAAGGCCTCAGTACAAATAACTAATAAAATTTCTACATTAAAAAATGGTTTCAAATATTGCATATATAAAGATATCATTAACAAAGTGAAAATATAAAATCTACAACTTAAAAAAAGTATTTTAAATATATATGGCAAAACAACACCTAATTACCTTAATGAATATCTTAATAAGACAAAGACCCACCATTAAAAAATTAAAAATGATTAACATAAAAGTCAAGATCAACTACTTTGGAAGGGTGTGAAAGAGGAAAAAGTTATGATTGTATGGGCCAAATAAAAAACGTCTGACATAATTATCAGTTTTATTTCTTCATTTGCATGATGGTAAAGTATTTACTTTATAATACCTAAGGAACTTTATTTTACATGGGTTTGTATGAATGTGTGCGCATCTGTATTTTATTCTATAGTAAAGAGATAAAAACTACCACATAGAGGAGGACACAGGACACAAATGGAGGGTTCGAAGAAAAAAATAATTTTTTTTTTTGAGGCAGAGTCTCACTATGTAGTGCAGGTTGGCCTTGAACTTACTTATGTAGCCCAGGCTGGCCTCAAACTCAGGGCAGTCCTCCTGCAACAGCCTCCCAAGTGCTAGGATTACAGGCACACACCACACCTGGCTTAAATATTTTTAAAAATGCATTCTTAACCTCACATTTAATTTATAAAAATACATATTTTCCCATTTGCTGAACTTATTTTTAAAAAATCAATTTAGAAAAAACTATAAAATTAAACAAAACTTCTAACATGTAAACATGCTGCCATGTTCCTGAAACAGATGTTAACATCTAACCAAAGTTAGTAACTGCTTGTTAGGAAAACTGTCCATGAATAAGGTCAGTCTTCAGCAAAACTAAAAGTGCTTTGTTTCTTTGGCTTTCCTTATCTGAAAATTTAATACTATCAAACCACAATCAAATATAATAAACACAATGCTGGATGGCTAGACTAGTACTAAAAAATGAATATGGAAACAAGCAGTATTTTTCATTCAGACTAATGAATGAAAAATTTAATAAGAAACAATACTGGCAAGCATGTGGAACAAAAGCATGCACTGTAGGTAGACCAAGCACTTACAGAATAATCAGTAATACCATCAAAATTTGGCAATTATTTTTCACTCAGAAATTATACTCCTATGAATCCCACAAATTAGATATGTTTGTATGAGCACTACCTTAGTTACTTTTTTCAATACTAAAAATTCCGCAAACCCAAAGTTTAAGGAGGAAAGGTTTATTTTGGCTTATAGTTCGTAGAGGATTCAGTCCACAGTTAGCTGGCTCCAAAGCAGGATGGCATGGCAAAGGGGCATCACAGAGGTGAAACAGCTCAGGGCATCGCAGGCAGAAGGCAGCACAGCAGCAGGTCTCCCTTTCTCTTTTATCCCATCCAGGCTACAAATCTTTTGGATGGTGCCACCCATACCAAGGGTGGGCCTTCTATTATCCACTCTCAGAACTATGCTAAACCAATTCATATATCACACACCCTTAATCCCAGTATCACATACTCATGATCCAGATACCTCCCAAAAGTTTCATCTGTGAGCATGAGGTTCTGGGGGGACATCTAGATACAAGCCATAACAAGCACATACTAGAATACCTACTACAGCATTACCTATTTTTAAAAAAACACCTTTAAAGGTATGAACTCAATAGCCTGTCTAGGTTTAAATCCCAGCTTTGATATTTACAAGTTGTGGGACTTAGGGCAAGTCACTTAAACTTTCTGTGCTTCAGTTTCCTTATCAGTAAAATGAAGGTAGTAAACATGACATATTCATAAGGTTATTATGACAATCAAATGAGTTTACATAAATAAAACTCAGCTCTATAATTAGCATATAAAGAGTTATACCAACAATCTGAAGGTTAGAAGGCCATTTAAATAACATATAAAAATGTTTATGCTAATTATCTTCCCTGTTACATTTTCTATTTTTAATATCTTAACTCAGAAATTAAGTGCAAATTGATCTTTCCCTACTTTGTAGCATACTGATCACTAAAACATTATCAATACACAAAAGTAATGCAGAATTCTATATATGTGTATAGATATTCAAATTAGAAGACAAGGCAGTTCAACATAGCATTAGAATACAAATAAATAAAAACATTTACTTATTGGTTTGCTATTTTCACATTGAAAAAATACAAGAAGTCATTTGTCTGCAACTTGGAAGACAGCCCTTACCAAACCCAGAGAATGCCATCATGCTAATCTTACATCTAGCCTTCAGAACTATGATAAACAAATTTCTGTTGTGTATTTTAAAACACACTCACACAAATATAATTTTATCATTTTATCGCATTTTGTGTCCCTTAGTCTATCATTCTAGAAAGGGAACAAGTCAGTTTTTTAAGGTTCCCCAGTTAAGATTACAATATCTAATCATTTATTGACGAACACCACCATATTTAGAGATAAACACTATGCTTTGCCAACTTAAAGAAACTCAAATTATTAATTGCAAGAAAACCAATAGATGTAAAAGAAATGTATAAACTGTTCAGTTGGAATTCTGAGTATTCATTTACTCAAAATATTCTCAATACATGTCACTGGTCAGACATTATCGTTATAAAAGTGTAGGTGAAAAAGTCTCTTTTCATGTAGTTTACATTCTCATGAAGGACCGACAATATTAACAAATTAACAATTAAATACGTGATATGATCTCAGGTAGTTAGAAGTGCTGTAAAGTGGTAAATTATACAACACAGTATGTACGTGCTTTCAGAATTCAAGATGGCTAATGTTTGAAAACGTACCTGGAAGAATAGATTAGTATACAATGTTTTTAAAATGTTCACCAGTTTCCCGCCATTATCATTTACCATCTTCAACCTCGTTACTGACATGAACTCTGAAAGATGAGAAGCGGGAAAGCTAATAGCCAGGTGCTATTGGAGATGCGTTCAAGGCATAAAAACATAGGATGCGAGGCAAGAATGGGCAAGTTATATTTGAGACGTAAAAGAAAGTCGTCAAATTTTCTTCAGAGAAGAAAAGAGATTTGCTAAGTATAAAATTATATTTGGATCACATAATAGATGCTTTTGCCATTTCAAGAAACAACAACAAAAAATCTTTTTAAAAGGCCTACCATGGGCAGTTCCTTTCCTGTAAAGTAGGCTACTCTTAGTATCTATTTCAAAAGTAACTTACTGGTTTGAAACAGGCAACCATGAGGCTTTTGAAAGCATTGTTAAAATTGCGTTAATTTTTAAAAACGGACGTCCGGCTTCATGGATTTTTTTTAAAAGGTTAAGATGGTAAATTTCGTTCATTTTTTATGTTATAAAGAGCGATGAGCTGGATGCGGGGAAAGAGGGCAGACACTGAAGTTCCTAAGGATGCCAAAAGAAGACAGCCTGGCCCAGGGTGGAGAAGGCGTGACTGCTCCAGCCTTGGGTCCCTGCGGGTTACTGGAGGTGACAGGTGCTCGCCCTCCTCCCCGCCCCCTGGCGCAGCGAACAGTAACAAGTACTCGCCATCTTTCTCACCGTGTGAGAAAATAAAGGTGAGGGAGAACACAAGTTTGGCGCATGGCGGGGAGGGTTGCAAGCTATGAATTTCTTCCCACTCCCACTCCCCGTCTTTGTCCCGGAACCCGCGGGGTTCTGGAGCTGACGCGCGGCAGGCGGATAAAACTGGATAGAAGGCCCCGCTGGACCTGAGGAATCTGGTTTCTCGGAGATGAGGCTCGCACCTTTGGGCTGACGCTCCAAATCCTGTAAACTACCAGGCCCGGAGACAAATTTGAATCATTAAGACATCTCCCCTACCCATCTCTAACCTACCGTCACAGAGGAACGAGCTCCACACAGTTCAAGTCGCCTCAGCGAAGCGCCGTTCAAACTGGGTCGCAGAGCTGTGCGCGCGCTGTTTGCTGATTGGATCTGCTCCTGCCCATCCCAGCCAACCCTGAAGCTCGCTCGGACACGGACGGCGCGCGGCGCCGCTGCTTTGGGATTGGTAGCTGAACTGTGCGTCGCATCTTTTTTGACGATTCAGAGAACATGGCGGCGGAAAGTGGTAGTGACTCGCGGCTAAGAGGAAGGCGCCGCCGGGACACAGAGGATCCTGAAAAAACAGAATTCAGCGAGAGAGAGCTGGCAGTGGGGGTGGCTCAAGAAAACGATGAGGAGAATGAAGAGCGCTGGGTTGGGCCTTTACCTGTGGAGGCCACACTGGCCAAGAAGAGGAAAGGTAGTTGCAGAGTTAGAACAATAGCAAATTGAAATGCTGCGCCTGCTAAATGGAAGGTTTAAGTTTCTGTAAGACCCGAAGAGAGGGATGCTGTGTGATTAGGGGGTATTGTGCTCAGAACAGGTTCTCATCTCATTTCTGGCAGTTTGGTACTTGAGCGTCCACCTAGAATGGTGATGTGGGTTTGAGTGTCTTTTTGCTAGTATGTAACAATGTTGGTCACTGATGCATTATCATTGATGCTAAAGCTAACGTGTTTGGTGCCTCTCATTTAATCCTCATAGCTGCCCCATGAGGTTGAAATTTCTAATTCCGTTTACCAAATATAGGGAAGAGTACTGGTTCTAAGTCTTTAGTTTGGAAAGGGTGTTACTGGGGTACGGTAGGAAGGAAGTGCCTACTTAGAATTATAAAGAAAAAGAATTTCAACCCTGAGTGTTCTAACGAATTTTCAGACCTCGGGAAAGTTATTTAACCTTCTTGGGTCACATTTTTTTCCCCATTCAAAACCTAAGATTTGTGTTTTTCAAACCAAATGCTTAAAATACAAGGGTTTTGCCACTAATGTGAAATGATGAATTTTTATCAAAAATGAAAGGGATAATTGTTTTTCAGCTTTTTCTATGAAATAACTTACTTAAACGTGTAAGACAAAATATATTTCTAAACTCATGTCTTAATCACTCTTGCCTACTTAAACCACTAAGTGATTTTATTTTTAAAACCAAGTCTTAACTCTCTAACATGACATATAAGGTCTTTGTGATAAATTTGTCTTTACCTATCCAGTATATCTCCCATTACTTTCTTCTCCCAATCCTGTATTTTGCACTCTTCTCTGGATTCTGGCCCCAGATATCATAGTGTCTACCATACACCTGGAATAATTTCTGTCCCTTCACCCGATTAAATTGTTTAACCTCTGGCACTTACCTGTCACCTCTGGGAAATCTTGACTGGGTTTCAAGCGTCATTGATCATAACTCTGAAATAGTGTTTTTCACACTTAAGTTTATAAGAAGCTTTCTTTATGTATTCAAATTTCGTAGAAAGAACATTGTATATTGAGTTCCTTAAAATACATATTTTTTTCTTTTACTGGCTGATCCTCCCTTTAAATGTTTCCATAGCAGTCTTTTCCTTCATAACCCTTGCTACAATTTGAATTGAATATTTACTCATGTGGCCAATTGTTTCTTTCCACTGCCAAGAGTAAACATTGGGAACAAAGATTGTGCCTGTTTTGCTCCAGTGTCTGATGCCATGCTTTGCATAAAGCAGGCGCTCCATAAACATATTAATGAACAAATAGTATAACATTTTTAAATTATTTTATTGTATTTAAATATATTACATGTTCTCTTTTAGTGAAAGAAATGGGGGTAAGTGAAAAAAATCCAAAAACTAGTGATGATTTAATTTTATTTATTTTTTTGTGGGTTCTGGGAATTGAACTAAGGACTTTGCACTTACCAGGCTGGCCCTGAGCCGCTGAGCTCTATCCCCAGCCCCCAAAAACAATTGAAATGCTGATAATAATTTTAAGAAATAAGTATCTTATAAACTTAGCATAATTGAAACACAGAATGAAATTATCAGATATAAAAATCTTTACCCTTAATCAGATGCTTATTTTTTAAGCCAGCCAATAGTGTATTCAGTTTGAAGAAAAAATTAAAATTAAAAAATATGTAAGAACTGTTTAAAAAAACTCATTGAGAGTTTTCTCTAAAAGGTCAGGTGTTTAATAATGTTAGCTTTCTAAAAATGGAACCATCCCCTTTATTGTTTTCTTTGGAAATTAGACTTTTGTGTGTATATTTTCACATGAAGAAAATACAAGTATACTTTTATGCATTTAAAAACCTCACTGTAAACAGTCCAAGATTAGTATGGAGGCATCAGAATTTCCCAGGCTCTTTGTAGCTTTCTAGTCCTAGAGCATGGTCCTCATCTTCATTGTCTTGACTTACTAATAGAGTTATAGCAGTTGTATTCCAGTTCAAGTTATAGAACTAAAGAAAGGAAAAGGGGTACAGTTTTCAAGGAAACTTTCTATCACAAAACACACTTTACCCATATTGCATTATTATATTTGTCACTGAAGGGGAAAATGAGAAAGGACATCTTTAACTGGCTGTCAATAAGCCCATATAAAATTAGAGAATCTGTTATTAATAAGGCAAAAGTAGTTTACTAAATATAACAAGTTTGAGTGTGGTACGTAACAGTCATGAAAAGCTCACAATAACTCATACATAATTTAGCAACTTTATATAGGCATGTTTGACCATTATTGGATTACTTGGTACATATATGAGTTCATATAATGAATCACAATTTCCTGAAATTATTGTTTACCACTCTTGCAGGTGTTTTGTGCCTGGAAAATAATCTGAGAAGCACTCAAATGTTCTCTAGAGTTTTCTCAGCTCTAAAAATCTAAGCATTTTATTATCTTTATGTGTTTCACCTCAGCATCAGTGACCTTAAAAGAGTAAAAGAGGTTCAGTGCCTTAAAAATGAACTGAGACATCTTAGCCATAGGCCTCTTTTTAAACTAGTGGTAGTGACCAGGATCTACATGGTTAGGAGAGTGGTTATATTTTTATGAAGCTTTTTGCAGTGTTTGTTTTTTTAAAGTGGAACCTTCATATTAAGCTAGAACCATTCAGTTGGTTGGCACAGTTGGGACAATTAAGTATCTAATAGTCCCTGGGAACCTGTATTAACTGACTAAATAATGATTCTATTCAGTATTGTGAAATAAAGTTAAAACTGACATAACAGACACTGAATTTTTTCCCTTACCTGTGAGTTCAGAAAAATTAAGATCTAGAAAATACAAAGTAGAATTAGAAAATTCTAAAGAAAGTACAAAATAATATTCACTTCATTCATTTTTTAAAAAATATTTTTTACTTTTCCCCCACAGTTCTAGAATTTGAAAGAGTGTATCTTGATAATCTCCCTAGTGCATCCATGTATGAGCGCAGTTATATGCATAGAGATGTTATCACCCATGTGGTATGTACCAAGTAAGTCTTATCAGTCCTTTTTTATTTTTTCCACAGGGAATTTTTTTTTTTGAAGCTTCAGTGTTGACTTATAGAAGTAATTTTAGCTATATATAAATATATTTCTGTTTTAATTCCATAAGTTGTAATAGTACATTAAAGGCAAAAGTGTTCTTTCCTATGTCATTTAACGAATGTGTTCACTAAGACAGAAACTCAGAGTATCTGTACGTATTTTTTCTTAGAAAGTGTAGATAGAGGGATGAGACAGGTAGTGTCTGAGCATCCCTGAGAAAAGAGACTATTACTAAAGACAGGAATAATTGATAGCTGAACTCTTTGGCACTAAGAAAATATTAGGAAGGAAGACATCCTAGAACTATCCAAGGACCTTCAAAATGGATGAGTAGGGGATTTGGAGTACTGATTTTCTACTGTGGATCTATCCACAGTATGTCCAGATACTGTGCTAAGACTTTTTGCATAAATTGTCTCAGAAACAGCCTTATGGGGCAGTATATGATCTTCATTTTTATTGATGAGAAAACAGATTTAGAGAGGTAATGGCAGAGGAGGCCAAATTAAGGACTAAATCTCAGGGGAATCACTAAGGGCTATTATTCTCAGGGCTAAATCTCAAAGAAATTATTAAGGGCTAAATACAAGGAATTTTATGGATCTTGAACCTGTGAGCAAGATTTTTTTTTTTTTTTAAGAACTACTCTGGCTATTCTGAGGTGAATGAATTCAAGGAGAGCAAGAATAGGTACAGAGAGAATAAATAGCAAGGAGGCTAGTATAGACATCTAGATGAGATAAGATGGTAGTTTGTATGATAGCAGTGAATATGGAAAGTAAAAACTTTTTTTTGCATCACTCTTCTTAATCACTTATGGATTGCTTTGTTTTTTGGATCAATCTGTTAATATCTTAAAACAGGTTTCACTTTAGATATGAATATACATACATTCATTTCATGCATAGGACAATTCACTATATAAACAGTTTTATTAATACAGACTTGTTGATGTATAAAACAGCTAATGGATACTAGCACTGTTACTACTCTTTCAGGTTTGTTTTATTTTTAAACTCAAGACTGTGGAGTGTAACAAAAAGATGATAGGTTTTATGCTAAGATAGGTATGAAAGCCACTCACTAGCTGTGAACCTAGAACAAGCAAATTTAATATTTTAAAACTATCTTATGATTTGTAAAATATTATAAAATACCCATTTAATACAGTTGGTATAAAGCTTAATTGAGATTATGTGTACAAAGTATTTGACATATACCTGGTTTCAATAAATAGTTTCTATATCTCTTATAGGAGAAACTGTTCTGAGTCTTTCTGACTTAAAAATAACCAAAATGTTTTAGATAGAATAGAAAACAAATTTATGTTGAATTTTGCTGTATATGAAAGTAATTTATCAGCTTCTAAAGAATAGTACATTTTCTCGTGAGAAGACTACCTACAGAGTAATTTTAGCAATAGGAAATCCTAAAGTCTAGTGATTCCTACATTTATTTATTTTATTATTTGCATATGTGTGTAGTGGTGGAGATTAGATCCAGGGTTTTCACACTGAGCTACATCCCTAGTCCTTTTTATTCTTTTTAATACAAGTCTCACTAAGTTGCCCAGGCTAGGCTCCATCTTGCAATTCTCCTGCCCCAGGGTCCCAGAGGCCTGGGATTACAGGCACGTACCACCAAACCTAGCTTTATTTTTAGTGTCAAATCCTAATTTTGCTCTGATGTAGCTCCTGGGATTAAAATTACTTGAAATGGCCTATCTATACACATACAGTGGTCACACATGTGGTAAACTTGTACAGCATATATACATACATTTAATCATATTGAAATGATCAAAGATTGTGAATGAATGGTTGATAGATCTGCTTTAGAAATTAACTTTTAAAATCTTGCATATGTAGGACAGACTTTATTATTACTGCCAGTCATGATGGACATGTTAAGTTCTGGAAAAAGATAGAAGAAGGAATTGAATTTGTCAAACATTTTCGCAGTCACCTGGGTAAGAATTTCACCTTTTTGGTTTTTATAGATCTTTTAAACTGTACCAATTATTTTCTTTTAAAAATATTGTCATTTTTTTCTTTGAATTATATACTTTTATTGATATTTACTCAAATATTTTTAATTTTATTTATTCAAATAGGAGTTATTGAGAGCATTGCTGTTAGTTCTGAGGGAGCATTGTTCTGTTCTGTGGGTGATGATAAAGCAATGAAGGTGTTTGATGTAGTGAACTTTGACATGATCAATATGCTGAAGCTTGGGTGAGTCTTTTTAAATATATTTTTTAAATAAGTAAAATAATTTTTAAAACAAATTTCACCATTTCATAAGTCATTTCTTAACAATATATTATCACACATTTTTTAAAATGTGCTTGCAAGAAATTAGACTGAATCCTTGTGATGTTGTTCAGAGACTTCTGCTCTAGCATAATCTAATCAGAAATTTCCAAACAGCATCAAAACAAGGATTCATTATATCTAACCAATGCTGCTTACTATATTAATAAGGACCCATCATATATAATTACATGTACTTAGAATCAACTTCCTTCCCATACTGCACTTATTTTATAATATGGAATTATGTTCGTACAAGGTGTAGGCATATTTTTGGAATTTGTGGATTTTAAACATTAGAGTATATTGATATCCAAACTATGTGGCTAGAAAGTACAGTAATAAGGCTTATACTTTATTGTAAGCATGTCTTTTTTAAGTTAACACACTAACTTAACATATCTCTAAATGAAATACCACTGAAAGTCATAGCTCTGTTAGAAAGTTTTACAAGCTTGCTTTATTCTGCCTGAATGGTATAACAAAATACCACAAACTATGACTTCACAGAAATTTTTTTCTCACAGTTGTGGAGGCTGGAAAATCTAAGATTAGGATGTTCAGCAGAGTTTTCTGACAATTCTCTTCCTGGTTTCTGTGTCCTCATGTAATTAAGGGAAGGAGGAATGGGAGAGGGACAGCTGTGTGTGTGTGTGTGTGTATGTGTGTGTGTGTGTGTGTGTTTGTAGTGGGGGGATGCTAGGGATTGAACTCAGGGCCTTTGCCTTCTTATAAAGCCATAGGAGATTAGAGTTTCACATTCATTTAACCTTAATTATGCCCCAAAAACTCATCTCCAAAATGTACTACTTTGGCCTACATGATGTCCATAATTCAAAAAATTCCAAATTTTGGAATTTTATTCAAAATCAGTTTTATTTTATGAGCCACTAAAGGAAACTAGTCTAATTTATGAACATATTTTTTAATCACAAATACAGTTACCTACCTTGATCATCTGTCTTACTCTCCAGCTTGTTTTCCCCAGACATTGCATATTTTTAAATATCAAATCCATTCAAAAATATTAAACTTTAGCCTTTGAGAATATTCAAAATACAGTGATACCTTGGTTAGTGAACTAAATTCTTTCCATGATTCTGGTCACAAACCAAATTAAATGAGAAGCGAATCAAATTTCTCCATAAGCTCTACATTGAACCTAATTTGATTTGGTTTTTTTCTAATTCAGTTTGTCACCAGAATCATGGAAAGAGTTAAATTTGTGAACTGAGGTACCGCTGTATATATTTTAGGCATTGATAGAAATTCTAAATGAGGAGTTCCAAACTGCTGTTGAGCATTAGCACCATGGTTGGTATAATAGTGGAACTTCTCAGAGTGACTACTTGGTTGGAGTCAGCACTCATTTGAATGTGTAAGTTTGGTCTACAGTTAAATCTGTCCTAGTTCTTTTACCATATATTCATCAGGCAGCATGTCCAAAGCTTACAGTTTCTATTTCAAGATTGGTTAATCATAAAGTGTGATAGAAAATGTTTTCCTTTTAAGCAAAGTCATAACTAAAATATTTTAATTGTCTTAAGAAAGGATTAATAAAGGATGCTATTGTATGCTAACCTATTCAAAAGTTAGTTATGTGTAGACTACTTTACAGACACCCAAAAGACAATACCCCAGAATATCTTAAAGCTCAGGTTTGATTAGGTTTCTTCCTTAGCTACCCAACGAAATAAATGAACTGATATATGGAGTTCTCATATTTGGTAGATCCTCAGAAGTTATTATCGTTATATTGATGGTGTCAAAATTTAGTAACTATTTGTGGTCTTCCTCCCCATTATATATGTCTTACTTTTGAGCACAAAATCCAAAACTATCTACATCACTGACCAGGACATTGATTTAGTAATGGTCTAAGAAGAGGTGCCTGCTTTCTATCTGGCCTTTTTTTTCCCCCTACTCCTCCTCAATTCACTGTTTCAGCTATTTTCCAGGACAGTGTGAGTGGATTTATTGCCCAGGAGATGCCATATCTTCAGTTGCTGCTTCTGAGAAGAGTACAGGAAAAATTTTCATTTATGACGGTCGAGGAGATAACCAACCCCTTCATATTTTTGACAAACTCCATACATCACCTCTTACTCAGATACGGCTGAACCCGGTTTACAAAGCAGTGGTGTCTTCTGACAAATCTGGAATGATTGAGTACTGGACTGGGCCTCCTCATGAATATAAATTCCCAAAAAATGTAAACTGGGAATATAAAACTGATACAGATTTATATGAATTTGCCAAGTGTAAAGCTTATCCAACCAGCATGTGCTTTTCACCCGATGGGAAGAAAATAGCTACTATTGGTTCTGATAGAAAAGTTAGAATATTTAGGTTTTTAACTGGAAAACTCATGAGAGTATTTGATGAATCATTAAGTGTAAGTGCAATTTAAATTTAATCACTTTTCTTAAAAAAATTTTTTTTTGCTATTGACAGTGTTTTGTTCACATTTAAAGATACTATTCAACTGACTTGTATCTTGCATTGTTACTCTTCCAAACTCTTTTGCCTAGGTTTATTATGTGGTGTTTTCCAAGCCAGTTAACCTCCTATTTAGGGAAAGGAGGGATGAGACTGGGAATGTTTTTGTTCTGTTTTTTCCTACTTTTTTCTGCAAGCTCCTTCTCTTTTTTTTTTTTTCCTTTTTTTTTTTTTTTGCGGCACCAGGGATTGAACTCACAACCTTGCGCTTGCCATGCAGGCACTTAGGCTGCTGAGCTAGATCCCTGGCCCTAAGCTCCTTCTCTTTAAGACCCTCAGAATTCATTTTAGACTGCCTTCTCACTTTATTCACTTTTGTCCACATGACAACTTGCAGCTCTTTCAAGATTCCTTAAGAAAAGAAATATTCAGAAGTTAGGTGTGTTGGCAAATGCCTGTAATCCCAGCACTCGGAAGGCTGAGGCAAGAGTGAGGCTAGACTACTGTCTAGGAGACTGTCTCAAAAAACCAAATTAAAAAAAATTCAGAACCTATTCTGAGTGATACATTTCACTCTATTCCTTGTTATCAACATTTACTAAAGTGAGAGGACTAGGTGACAAAAGAGAAGATTTAAGAATAAAGCTGTGACTGAAGTCGACAGTTTGGCAAAAAAGGAAATGATCAATTAACCTAGTTACTTAAAATGCTAGTGACTAGTAAATAAGCAGAATGTCATAGTTTCATGTTGGAGAAAGGGACAACTTCTAACCATATATCAAGTCCTAGTTTGACAAAAAAATCGAATGTGATAGTGTGAACTTTTATCTTTTAGTATTTATTACCTGAAATATGCAGGGTCACTGCATATAACTATGCATTTGTGTGTCACAGAGACCCTGCATAAAGGCTAAAATGCTGTAAAAGATTCTGATCATGTGTTTATTAAGTTGGATAAATATTTACGAAATACATATGGACAATAGCTACCTGATAGACTTTATATCGTGAAAACCAACTCTTTTTGCTGCAGAAATGATCATGAGTCCCTCAGTAAAAAGTAGTTCAATATTCTAGACAATTCCTGGCACACAAGTGAGCAACAAATTTAATATGTAATCAAGCTTTGTCTTCAATACTGGAGACAAGAAAGCCGAACAAGGCTTTTAAGCGCTTCTATAAAATCTTGAACTCATGCATTATACCCTAACGTACACACTTGCTTTTGATTTTTGGAGTTTTGTGTATTTTTCTTCTCATATCTACACTAGAAGAGATTAAAGAGTTAATACAAGTATGAAAACAAAGAGTATGTAACTGGTTTATTTTATATGCAATGAAGAGCTACTTTTGAATTCATTTTGATGTTCTGAATGTCTAAAACTCTTAGTGTAAATATCATAATACATTTTGGAATGCAAATACAGAGTAATTGAGATGTGACTCACAGTTTGAAAATTTATCTTAACTATCAAAAGAAAAGTAAATCAATTTTCCAGACTATAGAGGACAGTCATACTCACTTTTTTTCCTAAATCACATTTACCTAATAGTAATCTAATGTAAATACCCTATGTGAAAATGACTTGAAACGTTTTGTGAAATGTCATAAATAAGAGTATTTATTCAAGAGAAATTGAGTATTTTTTACATGTCAGATTCAGGATCCTTGTACAAGGACCTCATATTCTATAGCTACACTGTCCAATAGAAATAAGCACAGCCACATGTGACCTTTGACTACTTGATATATCTGGACTGAATAGAGGTGTGCTGAAAGTAAAACACACGTAAGATTTCAAAGGCTTAGTACCTAAAAAAAGAATATTTTCTCAACTTTAAATTGTTAATGTAGGAATACTAATAGTATTAAAATGAATGTTTTATTCAACAGGTGAAAATTAGCTACTAGGAACTTAGCTACCAGAAATTTAGTTACTAAAAAGATTAAAGTTACTTGTGTGGCTTGGCTTTGTATTTCATTAGAAAGAGCTTGTTTGAGATTTAAAAGACAACAGATGTATCATTTCTGTAGAAGAAACACTATATTAACCAACTGTATATGTTCGTGTTTAATTAGAAAAAGCAGTTACCATTTAGTGCAAACTAAATTTTTTTGGTGTGAGATCTCAAACCCAGGGCCTCACACATGTTAAGCACTGGCTCTACCACTAAGCAACACTCCCAGATCTAAAATACCATTTTTTATGATTGAGTTTATTAATGTCTTTTTAATTCATTTATAGGGTTTAGAATCTCTCAACATACATAAAATATACAAACTGTTAATGGCTCTTAATGTATATTCTGCTTCTGATAATTTGATTCTCATTGCCTCTATTATATGTATGTATTTAGCATTTTTGTTAATAAATGATTTATTTCCTAGATGTTTACTGAACTGCAGCAGATGAGGCAGCAGCTACCAGACATGGAATTTGGCCGACGAATGGCTGTAGAACGTGAGTTGGAGAAGGTGGATGCTGTAAGATTAATTAATATAGTTTTTGATGAAACCGGATACTTCGTGCTATATGGAACAATGCTGGGCATTAAAGTTATAAATGTAGAGACAAACCGGTAAGTTGAATAAGAGGTGTTTTTATTAAAAATGCAATTATACAGCACCACTTCATCAGGGAAACAGTGAGTTTTGTTTGTTCCATGACAAGTGGAAGGATCCCAAATATCTAAATGAAACCAGATGTTTTGACTGGATTTTTCTGTAGTATCTCAGTTGTTTATAATCTGTGTAAAAATTTCTATGTATGTTTATAAAAGAAATGGAAAGAAGATATGCATAGTTCCATTTTTTAAACAAGTTTCAGTGTCTTTTTTGTTTACTGATTTAAATTAGCCTATTCCATGTTAAACGTTGCCAAATATTCTAACCATAAAGTTCAGCATTACATCCACCAGTCGTAAAATCAGAAGTTAAAATACATGAAACCACAATATACTTTTTCTCAAAACAGTACATTTTGGTCTTGGTACAGAATATAATCAGACACTATCACTGAATGTAAGGAACTTACAGAATATTTTAAGGGAAAAATCACTTGTGCTGTACATTGCCACATATAAACATAGTTACAATTCTTGGCAATCTAAATTCTTTCTCAAGTTGCAAAAAGACTAAAATAATAAGACTAGTTGAAAATGTATAGTTACTCCTCGATGTCCATGGGGAACCCTTGTGAATACCAAACTCCAAGAACACTCAATTTCCTCATATAAAATAGTGTAATATTTGCATATAACCTATCTATATCTTCTCATAGGTATACTTTAAATACTTCCAGATTACTTATAATACCTAATACAAGGTAAATAGTTGTACTGTTATTAAGGGAATAATGAAAAAGTGTGTGTGTTCAGTACAGAACATTTGTTACAGTTGGTAAGCCTACATTGGCATAGCATCACCCAGAGTCCAGTTTGCATTGAGTTCACTTTTTTTAAATTAGTATATGCTTTCAATACATAAAAAACAATTTGTAATGGGGAATTGGTAGATATACATAATGCATCATTACCCTTTAACATCCCCTTTCCCTTTCCTCCTTCTTGCCTCCCCTAATCCTCAAATCTTCCCATCTCCACAAAGTCTGTCTCTCTGTTTCATATTCTTTTATTTTGCTTTTTAGATTACTTGTACTTTAGATTCTCATATTAGAGAAGCCAGGCAATACTTAATCACATTAAGGTTTAAGTTTGATGTTAACACATTCTGTGTGTTTGGACAAAAGCATGACATGTATTCATTATTATAGAATCAAACAATAGTTTCACTGCCCTAAAAATCCTCTGTGCTTTAACCATTTATCTGTTGATATCCTTTAAATCCTAGCAAATACTAGTCATTTTATTCTCTCCAGTTTTGCCTGTTTTAGAATGTCATCGCTGGAATTATAGTATGCACCCTTTTCAAGTCAGCCTCTTTCATTAGTAATATACATTTGAAGTTTTTCTATGGCTTTCTGTATTTTGACAGTTCACCTTCTTTTTAGCACTGAGTAACATTCCATTGTGTGCACCACAATTTATCCATCCTACTACTGAAGGACATCTTGCTTACTTCTGAGTTTTTGCATTTATGAGTAAAGCCGCTAACACATCCATGTACAGGTCTTTTTTGTGTGTGGACATTTAAATTTTCAGCTCCTCCCCAAAATCACTAGATATCACCCAGCCTACTGCCCACTATCCATGAACTGCATGGTGGGGTTAAGGGCTCTGTCCATCCTCAAAGTCCTGGGTGATAGTGCTCATTTTTCCTCAGGCCTCTGGGTCAGGCCCAGAGGTGGAACTAAGTTCCTGTTAACACTAGGACCAAGATAACACTGAATATTCCTCTTTCAGGTTGTCCACCAGCAGTCAAGGTCAGGCCTCAGTATATTTGTACACAGTGCTCAGATCTAACCTTGGGGTAGAGATTGACCCGAAACTAAGAATTTCTTCCCTCTTAGCCTGTTTCCCAACTCTTTGCATTAAACTACCCCAAATGGCATAGGAGAGAACTCAGATGTCTAGTTTAAACACCAAAGATTTCTCTTAATCTTTAAGCTCCCAGAAAAGCTGTCTTCTTGAACTGTGGACAGGAAAGCCTTTCTGTCTGGATAACTCTGCGTGGCATTCTCTGCTTTTGAGCTTTCCTTTGCATATGACGTCTATTGTTGTTAAGCCTTAGTGATTATTTAGGAGTTACTAGAAACTCAAATGGGTCTGCAGCCTTCTGAGCAGGTAAGTTTGAATATAGATGCAGAATAATGAAATAACTATTGTGAATGCCTTTAACAATAAAAATAAATTACTTTTCTGAGGCTAGAAAGAAAAGGTTTTCAGCTCCTTTGGATAAATACCAAGGAGCTGAATTACTGAATCATATAGTAACAGTATATTCCGTTGCATAAGAAACCAGTAAATTTTATCTTCTAGAATGGGCTGTACCCTTTTACATTCCCAACGGCAGTGAATGAGAGTTCCTCTTGCTCCACATCCTCACCAACATTTGGTGTTGTTAATGTTCTCAATTTGAGCTGCTATAATGTGTGGCAGCATTTTGTTGTAGTTGTTTGCCTGATGACATGATGCTGAACATTTTTTCATATGTTTATAAGTTCCTTGTATATTAGATAAGTCTTTTTACCAGATGTGTTTTGCTAATATTTATCCCAGCCTATATCTTTTCATTGTCTTGATTGTATTTTTACCTGAAAATTGTAGTTGCCAACCAATTTAAAATACATTTTGGGGGGGTCGAAGAACACTAGTTTTTTATAGATAACGGGTAGCTGATTCTTAACTTTTTTTTTTTTTTTTTGCGGCACCGGGGATTGAACTCATGACCTTGCGCTTGCCGGGCAGGCGCTTAGACCGCTGAGCTAGATCCCCAGCCCTGTTTTTGAGACAGGGTCTCACTATGCCTTTCAGGCTGGCCTTGAGCTCACTTTGTAGCCCAGGCTGGTCTTGAACTCACAACGAACCGCCTATCTAAGCCTCCCGAGTGCTGGGATTACAAGCGTGAGCCACCACGCCCAGCTTGATTCTTAACTTTTATCTGTAATGCCACCATGATTAGAGATAATTCTGGTAATTTTATTGTATAAAACAAAGTTATATTTTTCAGGTGCGTGCGGATCTTAGGCAAGCAAGAAAATATTAGAGTGATGCAGCTGGCTTTGTTTCAAGGAATAGCCAAAAAGCATCGTGCTGCAACTACTATTGAGATGAAAGCTTCTGAAAATCCTGTTCTTCAGAATATTCAACCTGACCCAACAATAGTCTGTACATCTTTCAAAAAGAATAGATTTTATATGGTATGTGGAAGTACTTAGGAAATAGACCTTAATATGTTTTTCCGGCTAGGTTGTAAATTTTATTTTCTTGGTTTGTGCTTTCAACTGAAGAGAATATTGGCAGTCATAAACTTTCTAAACAATTTATAACATTAATATTCTAGAACTTTTAAGTAGAAGTTGATTTAGGTATTTTTGTACTGTTTCCTATCATGTTTTGAAATATTTGCAACCTGGTTTCTACAGCTGTTCATGTGAAGATGATGTGAAGTTTGTAGCTATGGTCCTAACTGTATCCAAAAGTTTTCACTGTGAGGTTTTTAAGTATCTTTTTTATTGTTTTTCATCTTCTGCTTTTGAACGTGATTCATATGTCTTGAAATTCCACACCTTCTCAATATATTTCCTTTTATGTCTTTTGACTTTGCTAAGGTATACTTTTAGAGAGCTGGAGTAGATTTCATTGGTAGAACATTTGCCTAGTATCCACAAGGCCCTGGGTTTGATCTCCAGCACTGCCACAAAACAAGGTAGTAAGATTGGATTCACAATCAAACTCCTGAGATGCTTATGAGTAGCACGAGCCTAATTCATCCAAGCAGTAAAAATATATAATATCGAGGCCTCTACCCTAGGCAACCTATCCTACAAACTGAAGTCATAGAACTTTCCAAGATCTGCTTATGACTATTGTTTCTCTGTCTCAAACCTTTTACTGACTCCCCAACTGTCTAACTGGCTCTCCTCACTTCTGCAGCTTTAATGTTTTTCATTTTAGTTCATTTACTAAACTCAGTGTATCATACTTGTTTCACTCGCAGTAGTAGTTGTTTTAAAATTCTGAGCTTTTGAACGTGTTACTCTCTCTGCCAGTCATGTTTCTCCCCATTTCCTACTCCAGCTCCTAGATTCCTGCTCTGAGCATCAACTCTGAGTTACATGTCCTACTTATATTCTTGCTGTGCTTCCCCTATCATATTATTACTTTTTTTGTGTTAAAGTCAGTGATCTTTTGTCTATCATCTAGTTCTCCAGAAAATGTAAAATCCCTAAGTATAGTGCACTGTGTCTTCACTATTAAGTGCATAGTTTATTAAGTTGACTGACCCATTATAGTATACATACTCATTCACCTAATGAATATATATATTGTGATTAGTTGTGATATGCTATTAAGGTTACCTACATTTGATAAAAGTACAAAATAGCAGTTTCTTTACCCCAACCAGACTTTCAATCTAAAATACATAGATTAAAATGACAATTTTGCTTAAAATTTTCAGTTACACCTAAAAATTTATCAATATATGTTAAATGAAAATAATTTATCTTTTTACCTATAATTTAACTGTACTGAAGTAAAAATTACCAGAGAATTCTAAAAACATGCTAATTTTCTATCCATTTTATTTAAAAAATTTTAAGTTATATTCTTTTTTTTTCTGTAAACTTTTCCTGACAAAAGTATACATATGTAAGGCTTGAGAAAATAAATACATACATAAATATATAATTAAAAAATTAGTACTTCCTTGTCAGCTAACATTATTACAGATTTTCTTTCAGTCTTATTTGATACATGTATCCTTAAGCAAAACTAAGAAAGTGTGTGTATATATATATATTTCTTTTAAATCCAACATCATGAAGTAAAAATAGAATTTTGTAAGTCCATATGTGAGTTAAATCTAGATAACTTTAAAAATGCATATAAATACATAGTACAGTAGTCATCTTAATTCCCTTAGAAGCTAGAGAATAAGATGAAAGCATCCTAAATTGGTTCTTTCTTTACTTGCAATCAATCCGAGTCAATAAAGGAATGATAGTAGGCAAAATAATTTTTACCTTCTTAGTTGATATAAACTCATTTGGCAGAATAGAACTGGCTTAGAGATTTCTACTTACTGAGAGTCAAATAAAATAAATTGCCTTGAGAAGTTCAGAATTTTAACAACTAAAAGATTTTTTTCATTTCTCTTTGAAGCCTAAAGATTTTGAGATTTCTATATCCTCACTCCATTTGTTTTCTTTCTTCCAAGCTTCAGAATTTAGAATCCGGTGTATTCTAGAGAAAAAAAAAAAAAAAGAAAATTTAAGATCTATTATTGATTCTCCTTTGTGAATCCTTATTCTGCCTAGGAATGAATTCTGTCCATGAAATGGTCAACATATACTGCCCACAGTTCTCTAAGCGCTTTATATCTATCCATGTAAAGTGCACAATTACTAAATTCATTGGGAAGTAAGGAATAGTGAAATGTAAGCAACAGTAGCACACTAAGACATATTAGAAGGCAGAAGAGTTACCGCAATAAAAGTTATCTAAAAGTTATCTTATAACCTTGCTAAATATGTTTCCAAGGAAATTTCTACCTAAAGGAAATTGTTTCTTTTTTTAAAATCTCATTTTAAGTCATACAAATGCATTAAATTACATGGATTGTTTCATATTAATAATTTAACAGCCTTACATTTTTATGATGGGAGGTGATCCATGTGATAAAGGCTTATTCTGAGGTGAATTCTTCACTTTTCTAAAATATATTAGAAATGAAATATCCATATTCATAAATTTTTACCAGATGAAAACTTTAATTCATTCAGTCACTTTTTATTTACCTTCTTGAGTTTACCAGACGAGAACCAGAAGATACAAAAAGTGCAGATTCTGACCGAGATGTTTTTAATGAGAAACCTTCTAAAGAAGAAGTCATGGCAGCTACTCAAGCTGAAGGACCTAAGCGAGTTTCAGATAGTGCCATTATCCACACAAGCATGGGAGACATTCACATCAAACTTTTTCCTGTTGAGTACGTGATATTTTTGTCATTGTGCCTGAATGTCAATTTATTTTTGTAAATGTGAATATTTGAAACTATATAACTTAAATTTGTTATTTTCACTTAAAGAATTTTGAAGAACTGAAATGTTAGAAAGAACATCTGTTCTTTAGATTTCTGCAGCTGTTCACTGAACAGTGGGAAGAATTTTATAAATACATTCACAGGTTTAATATAAGGACAAAATATACTGACTATGAAAGTGCTGAATGTGTGTTCGGGATGTAACTCAGTAGTAAACTGCTTGCCTATCATTCCTGAGGCTGAATTTGATCCTTAGCACTGCAAAGAAAAGGGAGGGGGGCACTGAATATAAAGTCTACAAATGTATTTTTTTTTCTAGGTTTTGTGACTTGTTTATTATGACTGGTCTTCCTCTTAACAGCAAATCCTTATGGAAAGGATAATCGTTTTTCCTTCTTTAGTCCTAATAGTGATAAGCTTTAAAAATAAAATCCCAACCAAAAACATTGGGGCTGTATGTTTTTAGAAGCTGAAAAATACTCTGGATAGTTTAAAAATTTATAAAAATGAACATACAGTACCAAATAGAATAGCTTTTTTTTGTTTTGGTTTGGTTTTTTTTTTTTTGGTGCCAGGAACTGAACTCACGACCTTGCGCTTGCCAAGCAGGCGCTTATGCCACTGAGCTAAATCACCGGTTTAGAATAGCTTTTAAAGTTGTTTAAATTTGGGAAATACTGTTTCTGTGAGTAAGTCCTTGGTCAAGAATGACTCACTGTACTATAACATTGTTTTTATAAGACTATTACCTTTCCTAGGAGCTTAACCCACTATTGTATATGGTAAATTAACTTAAGATATATATCTAAAGGTGCTATGGTTGTATTTTTTTAAAATGCTAAATGTCCTTGAAATATAAATACTGCCAGACTCAATAAGCTGTCATCATCTAAAGTTACCATATGAATGAGAATATAGTACTGCTTATATGCCATTTCAACTAGTTTATTCTGCAAATATATAAGGTTATTAAAGATTCATCTTCTGAAATATTCAGAAGACATTGAGAACATTATTAGAAAGCAAAACTAAAAAGAAAGTTGTCTTTAAGGTGCTCTAAATGAGTTATATTTTTAATGTATATCTTACCAGGTGCCCTAAGACAGTGGAAAACTTCTGTGTTCATAGTAGAAATGGTTATTATAATGGGCATACTTTTCACCGTATAATTAAGGTAAGTTATGTAAATTTCTAGTTTCTGTGATTTAACATATAGTACATTACTGGACAAGTAATTTAAGCCTAAAGAATCATGGTGGTACATGCTTGTAATCCCAGCACTCAGGAGGCTGAGGCAAGAGGATCACTGCAATTTTGAGACTAACTTGGGCTACAGTGAGCTCAAGGCCAGTCTGACCTACACAGTGAAACCCTGTCTCAAAAAGACCAAAAAAAAAAAAAAAA
>RJWT010007553.1:0-19007 GCA_004365215.1 Cuniculus paca | reverse complement strand
ACAGGCATGAGCCACCACGCCCGGCTTTTAGTTTTGATTTTTCATTTCCCTGATGATTAATGATGTTGGAACAGTTTCTCATGTAATTGTCATTTGTGTATCTTCTTTTGAGAAATGCTTACTTGGGTCATTTGTCCATTTTATACTACAAATATTATTATCATTTCCTACTGAGTTGAATTCCTTATATATCTAAATATTAATCTCTTGAATTGGAATAATTTGTAAATTTTTTCCCACTCCATAGCTTAGTCCTACATTCTGTTGCTAATTTGCTTTGCTAATGCAGAAGCTTTTTAGTTTGATGGAATCTCATTTACCAGGTTTTTCTTTTGTAACCTCTGCTTGTGTTGTCATTTAAAAAGTCATTGGCTGGATCAACATTTTGCCCATGAAAACTTTTGAAGTGTTTCCCCTGTTTTTTCTTCCAGGAGTTTCATAATTTTGGGTCTTGTATTTAATCCTGAATTGAGTTTTGCACATGGTACGAGATGGGAGTTTCATTTTTCTTCATATGTTACCCAGTTCCCCTGCACCATTTATGAAGAGATTGCTTTCATGAGAGTCAGCCAGTAACGGACATGTAGATTGCCTTGTGGCCTCTGTATTCTGCGCTGCTGGTCTGTGCTTCAGCTTCTGTGCCAGGGCCATGCTGTTTTTGCTCAAGATTATTATGCTTCTGTTCTTTATTTTGTGGAAGCTCTTTCATTTCACTTCTTGCTTCTGTTGAACTATCCTTTCATCCCCAGGGCAAATCACAGTTTATCACCATCTTTTGTCAAGTGTTTCTGAATTCATTCTGCTTGTTGGGAAAGTTTGCATGTATGTTCATCTGGGATGATGCCTGTGGCTTTCTTTTTTGTTGTGCACCCTCTGAATTTTCTGTCAGGGCAATGATGGTCTTATGAATCTGAACTATTTGCTTCTCTTAATTTTTTGGAACAGTTTGAGAGAAATTGGTTTTAATGCTTTAAATATTTGGCAAAATTCGCAGTGAAGCCATCTGGTCCTGTGTTTTTCTTTGTTTAGAGACTTTTATTAGTGACTCATGTTGCGACTTGTTATTAGTGTGCTCTTGCTTTCTGTATCTTCATGGTTGATTTTCAGAAGTGCGTCCATTTCTAGGATTTGAATGTAAACACGATGCATTTGAAGTGTGCCCATTGTCGTAATTTGTGGGCAGATAGCTGTTCATAATAGCCCCTCGTGCTCATTCGTGTTTCTGGGCTACTACTTTTCTCCTTCATCTCTGGTTTCATTTTTTGGGTTGTCTCTCTTTTTTTCTTTGTAAAGACTTGTTGATTTTACAGATCTTTTCAAAAAGACAAGTCATTTCATTAATCTTTAATATTTTCTAAATCTCAATTTTGTTTGCTTCTGCTGTGATTTTTGTTGTTTATTTCCTTGTACCAGTCTTGGGTTTGGTTTGTTCTTGCTTTTCTAGTTCCTTCAGCATCAGCTTTAGGTCATTTGAAATATATCCATTTTTTAATGTAGGTTTCTATTCCTGTTAACTTCCCTCTTAATACTGCTTTTGTTGTATCCCATATGGTATGGTACATTGTGTTTCTATTTTCATGTATTTTGTGACATTTAAAAATTTCTTTTTTGATTTCTTCATTGGTCCATTAGGTACTCAAGAGCCCGTTATGTAGTTTCTATGTTTTGCACAATTTCTAAAGCTCCTACTGCTGATTATCAGTCTTATTTCATTGCAGTCAAAGAGGAAATGGAATAATATATTAATACGTATCTCTTTACAGTAGGAAAGAACAGGATAACATACTCAAGACCTGAAAGGGAAAAGCAAACTGAAAACCAAGAATCCAAGATGGCACCGTGCAGCTGGACCCAGGGCCGGCAGGGTGTGTGGCAGGGCCTTTCCCTGGGCAGCACAGGGACGTGGATCTTCCTGCAGCTCCACAAACTGGGCTCGGGCCCTGTGCTGGCTCCTAACTTCCAATGCACAGGGCATCTGTGGGGCACCGAGGGTCCCCTACTTCCCTTCCCTGCCATGCTGAGTGCCTGTGGTTTGGTTCAGGGTTGATTTGACTGGTGAAAAAGGGCACCAGATGCAGTCTGCTCCGGTCCTCTCTTTGCAGGGGCGTCGTGCATCCTCCTGCCGCATGACAACTCTGCTTTTCCGCACTCTGTGCTGAACTCTCTGGCGAGGGGGAGTTTTGCTGTTGTTTTGGCATTTTCTTGTGTAGGGCAGGGCACCAGGCCCTCTGGCAGCCCCTGTGCGGATGTCGCCTCTGCGTCTTACTGTCCCTCTGTGTCCGAGGCCTTTGTCGGACAATCCTGGCCAGCTGTGCTCTGCAGCTGTGGCCCTGTTTCATCGTGCTGCCCTACGTGTGGCCATTGAGAATGCGACTGGCGGCTACTGTAGCTTGGGAGCTGATGGTGAAGCTTACTTAAATTTCACTAGAATTAAAATTAAAATGTAGTCATGTGCGGCTCATGGCTATTGGACTGAGTAGCACTCATCTAGCAGAAGTTTTTACTGTTGTCAGTTTATTCGTATTTTGAGCTTCTACTCTATTCCTTCAAGTTCTTACCCACTTCCCATCTGTGGATGTCTCGGTTACTTTCTCTCCTTGCTGAGACAGACATCTGACACCCAAAATTAGGGAAGAAAAAGTTTATTTAGCTTACAGTTTCAGGAGATTTCAGTCCATAATCAGCTGGTTTCAAGGCAGGGTGGCATGGCACTGGGGCAACACTTCAAGGCAGCAGCCAGAGCAAAATGGGGGAAACACAAGCCTCTTCTCTACCCTTAAATTGTACACAGGCCACACACCCCCCCTTCAGGGTGGGTGTAACACTCACAAAATCTCCTTGCCCTCCTTGGCACAGGATGAGGATATTTACAAAGGAAGAACCCTGGCTCCCTGCTGAGTCTCTCAGTTAAACTTCTAAACTGCTCAAGTTGACACAGTGTGTTAACCACAAGAGTGGATATTAAATATTCCTTGAGCAAACTCCTGGCATGGCAGTCCCATCCTCTGGGCATCTTTTTGGTCCACAGCACTTGTGACCAATCTCTGGATCTGCCCTTTTCAGTGTGATGGGATCCATCTAAATTAGTAAACCAAGATGCCTCTTGCCTGTTACTTAGTCCTCCTGAGTACGGTCTTCAGTGTAGAGATAGACGGGTTTGCACAACTGCTGAACTTACTATTATTTATAGAATGTTTTGTTGGTGATAACAACATAAAATCTATGCTTTAGGAATCTTCTCCAGAAAAATATTAGGCAAATAACTAGTTGCCTTGCACTAACCTGGCTTTTAAAATATTGCATAGAAATGCATTGAATAAATGACAAAAGCAAACCAGGAAGGGCTGTAAACGTCCACCCGCTACTCCGGGGCAGGCTTGTCACGTTTCAGCGACTTGCATTCTCTAATTATAATTGCCAGCAGCTTTTTCTAGGCTTATAAAAGTCAGCTCACCGGGATAATAAAAACACAGCTGACCAGCCTCAGTTGAAAGATGGTTGATAGAAGGGAGAAAAGAGAAAAACAGGAGATAGGAGGTAAAAGAGTAGTGAGACATGGGAGTGCAGGTAAAACCACTCAAAAGAGCCTCTGTGCAGACTGGCTGACCACCCCCTGCCACCCCTCCCCGCCACTGCCGGAGAGCCCAGTGCCACCTGCACTGCACAGAACGGGTGCAGCATCTCTTTCTGGGGTTAGTTACGGTTTGTGCTTTACCTTATTATATGCAGCTAGAAGCCATTAAATCACATCTCCATACAGTGTGTTTACTCCAGAAGTGGGTAAACCTGCCATGTCAGCTAGTGCAAGCATATCCCAACACATCAATAAGATAGTTTTAAAAAATGAAAAAAATAGGCATTTTGTGTAGATAGGAATGATTTAATGAAAAAGATATTTCTAATTTTAGATACCTGCATTCTGCATGCCAAAGATACTTTCTCAAGTCTCTTTTCACTCTGACTCTTCCAATAATTGGATACTGTTTTTCAAAACATGAGCCTTATAGAGTGATGTGACATTTATCCATTCATTTGTAAAATGAAACTACATCAAGACCTGGAGTCGGGCAGTTCCCGAGCAGGTTCTCTGAGACCTGAAGGGAAGCTGTGGCACCTGCCAGTAAGATGCCCACAGTCTGCACAGGGTGCTTGAAAGAGGTTGCTGTGGCCCAGAGGACTGAGGAGCTGGTCGGCAGGGGCGGACGAAGTGGAAGTTGGGAGTTTGGAAGAGTTCAGCTTAGGAAATGACATCAGAGCTAAGCTTTGAGTGAAGAAAAGGAAAGAACATTTTAGGAGAATGCCTAAGAAAGCGCGACCTTCTGGAAGCCCAGTGTTCCTGCATTGGTAGTTTTTGTGGCCCGCGATGAGCACAGGTGCAAGCACCCAGCTCGTGAAAGCTCTTCAGTGACCTGTTAAACAGACCTGATTAGTCTTCTCTGAACGCTGTGGGGAAATAGAGTTTTAAAATACTGTCGTGGGCAGTCCAAAAAGCTGACTCAATTCTTTTGCTAGTGCGTGTCCACTGTGCTAAGATCGCGGCCCCCTGGGTAGTGGCCACAGCCTGCTGCTGAGGGTTGCCTTGAGGGACACTGGTGACACTGCTCCAGCAGAGGTTTGCATATCTCACCTCGTGCTGCCTCCAGCCCGGGCTCCAGATGGGCATGTGGTGCCTTCAGGAAGCCCCCGACACAGTGGCGAGGGCTCTCATTGGACAGGTGGTCATGTCCATCTGCACAAGCTGCAGAACAAGGAGCATGTGACTGAGGCCCTGTGCAGGGCCAAGTCCCAGTCCCCTGGGCACCAGAAGATCCACATCTTAAAGAAGGTGGCGGGGGGCGGAGCTCACCGAGTTCAGCACCGAAAAGTGCGAAGGCTGGGTAGCCTAGAAGCACCTCGTCCCCAATGGCTGCGGGGTGGACTTGTCTTGAGTTGGGGCCCCCTGGACACGTGGGGGCCTGGCACTCACAAAGGCTTCCAGTGTGCTGTCCCCTTCTGCATAACAAGTTCTCCAATAAATCTCACCTCTGCCCATGTAAAAACATTCTATTCTTCAGCTAGATTGTCAAAAAATGTCTTCCAAAGCATAAGGTTTGGGAAGTCATACGTCAGATCCAGAAATTAAAGCCACTCTGTCTTTTGATAGTTCAAAAACTATCAACAGAGACCATGTTCTAAGTCATGTCTCATTATAAAATTCACTATTCCCTTTCTATTAGGAGGTTAAGATACAAAAAGAATTAGTACTTTTTGTTTTACAACAAATAAATAATGGCATTAATTCTGTCTCCATGAACATTAATCAGATCTTCCTCCAGTAGCTTGTCTTAGCTCATTCAGACTGCTACATAACAAAATACCATAAACTCAGTGGTTTATAAAGATCAAACATTTATTTCCCATGGTTCTGAAGTCAGAAGTCCAAGTCCAAGGTGGCGGCCGATTAGGTGCTGATGTGCCAGTGACCATTAGCTGTGTGTGTCCATGCTGGGGGCGGGGTGCATCTCTCCAGGGCCTCTTGCTTAAGGGCACCAATCCCAACCTCCAGGGCTCTGTCTCAAAAAGGTGTTTCAACATGGTCCTTTTTGGGGGGACATACAGAGTCACATGGAGCTGAATTTCTTTTTGGGTTTAATCATTTATTGGTCTTAGACCCTTTCAGATCCTGTATACTCAAGTCTCTACCACTGCAATATTATTGATTTATTATTTAGTATTTATTGATTTATTATTGATTTATATTTAAATCAATATTTATATTTAAATGAATAGATCCAAGACTTTAAAGCAATACAATGGAGTTCCTTCAGATAAATGAAATTAAACTCTTTAAAAATTAAGATAAATATAGCCACCCAAATAATCTTTGCTTTCCCACTCCATTTCCTGATAAACCATGCAGATAATTAAGACAGAGCAGAAGTTGTCTTGGATCAGTTAACACAGTACAGTTGAATACACTTACACAGTGAATACACAGATGTTCCACTGTGACTTAATCCTCTAATTTTAGACAGAAAGAATCTCTAAGTATAGACAGAAAGAATCTCTGTCTTTATATGTTTAAAATGGGCCATATAAAGTTTGATTTTCTTAAAAAATTTTGATTTTCTTAAAGGAGAATATATTGAAAATTACTATTTTCAAAACTTTGACTGTGATCATTTTCTTAGTTTGATCTTTAAGTATCTTTAAACAAACTTTCTCAATATTTTCGTACAGTACTTTATTGGTGTGTTTGTCAGTGTCTTCTGCATTTAATGTAATTAAAAGAAACCATTAATGAAATAAATGGCTTTATTTTATGTACTGTATAATGTTGGACACGTTCATAAAATGTGACATTTGAAATATAGGTCATGTTTATAAAAATAATATTTAATTTTAGAATTATAAAAACATATAGTCTCAAATCCAGGTAAAATATGAAACCTATGAATTTATAATTTAAAAACCCATATTGCTTGGGAACAATAAAGTCAGGACTCTAAGGAACACACTGGGAAGATCTGATGATCAGAGCTTGGTGCTGACAAGCACCAGGGTGCCCTAAATCCTCTCGTAGAGTAGGAGCCCCGGGGACTACCACTGCACCATGGCTGTGTAACCAACTCCAAGTGGTCCTTTCTCCTCAAGGGGCTCCTGGCTGTTCCATGCCCTTGGTTTAATGCCAAGGATGTGTTTCCTTAAGCAAAAGGCATCTACTGAGGGCTGTTAAGGGTTTGTGTAGTTGGGTAGAGGTAAGCACTGCAGTGGGAAAAGTCAGGAGCTGGGAAACTTGGGCAGGGCAGGACACAGGGTCCATGGTCAAGGTCACCCTGTCAGAAGCACCGAATGATGACGAACACAACTGACCTCTAAACCTCTAGGAGCCACTGTGCTGATTCAAGGTCAAGGCGCAGGAAGAAAGTATTTAATTAGCCTGTTTGGAGATTTGCCCAAGCAGAGACAGAATGTCCCTTCAGCTGCCACAGAGGGAAGTGGGTGTCACCTTACAAGATGATACACAAGGAAAGATTTTCTGAGAGAATGAGAATGGCACTGCAGTGAGGTGTACGAAGCTGGACACTAAACAAAGTACCGGTGTTCGCTACCTGCAGCTGTCCTTTCATCCCTGAAATATGCACAGAAGCTTTCCAAACTTTTCAAACTATTCAGAACTTTTAAACTGTTACGGATGATGGCGCATCACTGTGGTCGCTTGAGGGATGTGTTGGCTCTGAACTGATGCGGTAGGTGAAGGAAGCACATGTCAGTTATGGCTCCTCTGAAAGGTTGGTGTTTTGCTCTTGTGTCATGCATTTTTCTATTTTCACTTCATCCTTTTCATCCTCTCCTTAGATTGCCCTCATTTGTAAATTAATCTTATTCCCCCCTTGCCACTCCTCTCAGTTATCATCTAAACTTTGTTCTCATGTGGGCATTTGGACAGATACACACACCTGGATTCCTTGGGCTACCCTGACACAGACCCCCATACCAGGATTTGCCTGAAGGGTTTTATTTGGGAGGCAGTTCTAGAAAGCTTCACCACAGTGTGCAGGGGTGTGAGCCTGACATCAGCAAGCTACTCGTGCGGAGAAGTCCATCTTGCTCCTTCCAGAGACTCAGCCGCCAGCGCAGAGCACACATGCACCAGGACGACTCCAGCAGGGAGTGAGGGCTGGGAAGCTTTATGCTCCGGGCTTCCTCCGGCCTGGTGTAGGCATATCCGGCCTCCATGCTGGTGAGCAGACAAAGCCACGGGCAGGGGTGAATCTCCCGTGACCTGAGGCTACTTTGCTGCCCCCCGCTTCACCTGGCAATCTTGAGGGCTAGTGGTCCGCTACAGATGAGGAAATGGCTCACCAAACATGACCTTCCCAGAGTCCTGGGCTGCACTGATTCCCCTTGCTAGACGTAATTGTGGCTGCTTGCGTTTGTTTCTGCCAAGTGGACGCAGAGATGAGTCCTGCTCCCAGACTCGCCTGTACATGCCAGTGTGCATTGTCTGCGTCCTGCTGCTGAGCACCTGTGGTGTACTTTGATTTCTGCTATCTGTAGATACCAAGTAAGTGTTGGCCTGCAGGGCCTATGAAGATGGAATTGTTTTATGGATTGTTATAAATATAAGCAATTCAGAAAAGATTTGGAGAGCAAAAATAGGATTGTTATCCAGGGAGATTGGAGTTGTTGAGTGTATCATTCATTTGTCAAATCTTATTTTGTTAGTGCCAGTCTTATTTCTCCCAACACTGCCGAGAGGGAAATGCTAAGCAGGTCAGGGCAGTTAGTTTTCTGTAAAAATAATGACCTGCATTACTAGGAATCTTAATGTCACCTTGTTATTTACCTTTCATAGTTTCTGGCTTCACAGGCAATCAAAGTCTGCTCTGGAATTTGCAGACATTTATTTTAGAATGAAGTTTCTCATCCCCCCCTCATCTTGAATAGAGAATTTTTATTTTGCAGTGATTTTGCCTCAGCCAAGCTGTGAAATCACTTTTTTACTGTATGAACTCAATAACCTGCTGAAAAGGCTTCTTTTTCACTTCACAGTTAAAGACTCATTTCTTTCCTATTTATCTTAATATGTCTGACTATTCTTTAGACAAGGGGACTGGAATGACTGTGAGGAAGGCAGCGCTCTGCCCAAGTCTTCTTCTCTCTGCACTGGAAAATGAGGCCTGACCTTTTCCCTGCAGAGTGGCGTGGAGTAACTGGAGCATGATATGCGTCTGAGAAATAACGGATCATTTCAGGAAACCTGGGACAGAGAAAGACACTTCTGTGCTCCAGGAAGAAAAAGAGCATCATCTTCTCAGCCATATTAACTTTAGATGACAGGTTTAATGAGACTAGAATCTTTAATGTGCTTGTCTGGTGCACATTTCTACTTTTTGTCAAGAAAGTAAACGAGTGGAGCTTTAGAATTCCACCAAACTGATCTTATGGACATAATGAGGTTAACAAGCTGAAATTGGGCTCTTGGGCCTAGAAAAAATTTCACTTATGAAAAGAATTTTTAATTAAGTGGAAGTGCCTCATCTAAATAGCACAATTTGCTAGTCAGAGATAAGAGGGCGAGACAGACCTGGGAAGGGAAGATCCATGCCCCTGGAGAGTGGTATGAGGTTTAGGAGTCAAAGTTCATTTCAATACTCCTGTGCCCCCACATCCTGGTGCAGCTGCCGCAGAAAGGAACTGACCCTCACAATCAGCTCTGAGACGCGTGCTCCATCCTTCTACCCTGGTGTGTGGTCTGCCTTGCAAATCTGTGGATTCATTTTCTAGGACCTTGTGGTAGTCAGGGGTTGCAAGGAGAACAATTATATACAGGACACATAATTTATAGTATTATTTATAATGGTCACCCAAGGTGCAAAATACAAAAAAAGTACATGAAATCTGTTCACAACACTAAAGACCTAGAAAATTCAGCCAAGGGGCTGGATCCCATGGCAATAACCTGAATGAGTTCAGCTGAAAACCTAGAGCCCACAACAATGACTCATGCAAGTTTATCCCACGGAATTTTGCTAGAAAGGCCCAAAGGTCAGTAGTGAAAGCTAGAAAGCCTATGCCAGCGGGGTGAAGGATCTGTGCCAGTAGGTTGAGCGTTCTGCAATGGAGCCAAGAAGTGACGCTCAAAAGAAGGACCAGGGCTCCCCCCAAAAGTACAACAGCCACCCTCAGTGATGGGAGGTCCTGAGCTCCTCTGACAATGAGAACATCCAAGGTCATATCAGGAAGCCAGTACGACAAGCTTCTCCTAGAGACTGAAAAGCACACATCTTCCCCTCCAGAGCCAGGAAGTGATGCTCAAAGTAAAGACCAGAGCTCCCCAAAGTGAACCACAGCCATTCTCAGTAACAAGGTCCTGAGCTCCTCCAGCGATGATAACAGCTGAGTTCATATCAGGGAAGTCAGCATGACAAGCTCCTCCAGGAGAACCAACAGCTCCAAACAACAACACTTAGGAGAACCCACAACACTACTCTTCCTCTCCAGGTCTCCTTTTCATGCTGGCAAGAGTCCTCAGGTGGGCTGTCCACACTCAGCACCATGCTGATTCAGTTCAGCTGGCGTTTATGTTGACCACCAGTTACCAATCCACTACAGACCACCATAACAAATGACCACAAAGCCACTTAAAACAATGTGTTGTCTTCCACAGCTCTGGAAGCTGCAGTCTAAAATCCAAGCCTCGGCAGGCCCTACTAAACTCGGGAGGCTCTCGGGAGGGCCTCTCCTCGACTCCTCCGAGCATCCGGGGGCCACAGATTTCTTTTCCTGTTGCATGGAAACTCTCTTTCTCGCAGTCTCTGTCTCTCTGGGTGTTTTCTCCATTTAAAAGGATGTAAGTTACTGGGCTAAGGCACATCCTAATGGGATGTGACTGTCTCTGAATTCAACTATATTTTAAAAGCTATTTCCTAATGAGATCGTATTCTAAAGTTTCTAACGGTCTTGAATTGTGGGGGAACATTATTCAACACAGTACACTGTAAAAACAGAAAACTTTTCAAACCAGGACATTTCCTCACTTTAAAGGATGAGATTTTGTCCTCCTGTCCATCCTCCTTGGACATACCTATTATAATAATTTAAAATGATTAAAATGTATGCGTTATAGCTTGTATGTATGTGTCCCCCCCACCCCAGCCTCATGCACTTGTAAATGGGGATTTTCAGAGCTGACTCGATCTCGGAATATGGATTACGAGTGTGTAAGAGTGAGATTAGTCCACTGATTGGAATCAGCGTGGTTGTGGGTGTGGGTTGTGGCAGCCCCACCCTGGGCATGGGTGGCGCCAATGAATAGGTTTGGAATCTGGATGGATCATAAAGGGAGAGAGGAAAGGCAGGTTTGCTGCTGATTGTTGCTTCATTTTCTTCTGCTTGCTTTATCATGGACTGTTCTCTTCTGCGATGCCCCTCTGCCACACCACCTGCCTTAGAGCCAGCTGCCTATGAAATGAAACCTCTACAAACAGTGAGGTGTAATAAACCTTTCCTCTTCTAACTTGTGAGTGTCTGGTATTTTGTCTTGGCAATGAGAAAAGTAACTAAAATTATATGTATATTTGAATTTTCTAATTAAAACTACAAAGATTTCTAAAGTAAAACTTTTTCAACTTGTGGCTTAAGTTATTGTATTTATGACTTAGCTTGGAAATGAGATTGGAAATAATCAGTTTCTAGAAAATTGAAGGTATATTGTTAAGTTTAAATTTCTTCTTAACTTCTAAAGATACCACTGAAGTAATGTATTTTCAATATTTGTTTTATTTTAGATAATTTCATGTATTTAAGAGGTTTTTATTATTTTGCATGTTTTGCTTAAATGTATTTTATCTGCTCAGCGATTTGGAATTTTTCCAATATAGGGCTTCTTTTTTCATTGTCTTAACAATATTATTTGAAGAACAATTTAAAACATTAAACCAGTTCCAACATCTTTTCACTTATGGATTGTAATTCAGCAACAACTCCCAGGTTTTATACAGTGTAATCTAGAAGTATACGTTTTCATTTTGTATTACATCTCTGGTATAGTTTGAGTTAACATTTGTGTAATGTATGAGTTCTCTCTGTTCCTTTTCTGATTCCTTCTTTCCTTCCTATATATATGAACATTGAATTTTTAAGTACTATTTATTAAAGAGATTCATCTTTCATTATCACACTATCTTTTTGCCCTTATCAAATATCTGTCAGCTTCATCTGTCTAGTTCTAGTTCTGAACTCATTAATATGTTCCCTTCCTTTAGATGTTGTCTTAGTTACTTTTCTTTCATTGCTGGGACAAAATACCCAACACCCGAAATTAAGGAAGGAAAGGTTTATTTAGCTTACAGTTTGTGGAAGTTTCAGTCCCTAGTCATCTGGCTCCAAGGCAGGGTGGCATAGTGAGGGGCAATAGTTCATGGCAGTGGAAGACAGCAAAAGCAGCAAGAGCAACAAGTGGCAGAGGGAAGTAAGCCTCTTTTCTTCCCTTATTCTGTAAGCAGGCTACCACCATGTAAGGCCTGTGTAGCACTCACACCACCTCTGTGCCCTCCTCTTGCACAGAATGAGGATGTTTACAAAGCAAAGGCCCTGGCTCTCTGCTAAGTTGCTTAATTAAACTCCCTAACTTCTCAAATTACTACAATGTATCAACCATTACAATCCACCCCTTGTCAACTTGGTAACCAGACACATTTCTTTAAACTGGTCTCCAGATATAAAGACACGCTTATTCTTACCATTTCACAACTTAAACATTAGAACATAGGTTTAACAATCCTTAAGAACCAGTATTAAGTGTACCCACATTATATTACATTAGAACCATAAGACTCATGCACATCCCTTTATGCAAAGGGCCTTTGGTCCATCTGAAAGATTTGCCAAAGTCCTAACAGTTTCAGCATTGCTGAAAAACTCAAGTACTGAGTCTCAAGTCTCCTCTAAGATGTAAGACAAACTCTTAGTTGCAAGCCCCTGTACAAATGAAAACTAAGTTAAACACTTCCAACATACAATGGCACAAGATAAACATTTTCATTCCAAAAGGTACAAACAAGGGAATACAAAGGATTGGGACCAAAGCAAGTCCAAAATCCAGCAGGGCAAACATTAAATTTTGTAGTTCCATGTGCATCATTTGAGGCAATCTGTGGCAAATTGTGAGCTCCAAAGGGCTTGTGTGGCTCCACCCCTGTGGCACTTCTGGTGGTTGTAGCTCCCATGGCTTCTCTTATGGGCTGGCTTTGCTCCCTCTTTGCAGGTTTCCTTAGATGATCCACACTGCTGGCTTTTCCAAGCTTCTGGGGTCTCCACTGCACCTTTTGATTCACACTCACAGCTTCACACACTGCCTTCTCAGGGACACACAGCCTGGCCTCCCAGGCCTTCTTCTGAAATCTGGGTGAAAGCCTGCTTAACCCCATAATTCTTGCATCCTGTATGCACCTAAAAACAGCACCATGTGGATGATTCCAAAGTCTGCTGCCAACTGGAGCAGTAGCCAGGCTTTCCTCTCTCTTGGTTATAGAGTTTGAATACCTAGATCACTGGGCATTTTGAATCTAATTCTGAGGAACAAATTTTCTATGCTTCTGCCATTCTGGAACCTGGTATGGCTGCCACCATTCCCAAAGGTTCTTGAACCACAAGGTCAGGTATAATCATAGCAAAGACCCCACTTCTCTCGTACCAAATTCTGTCTTAGTCACTTTTATTTTCATTGCTGGGGCAAAATACCCAACACCCAAAGTTAAGGAAGGAAAGGTTTATTTAGTTCACAGTTTGTGGAGTTTTCAGTCCCTAGTCAGCTGGCTCCAAGGCAGGGTGGCATGGTGAAGGGCAAAAGTTCATGGTGGGAGAAGACAGAAAAAGAAACAAGAGCAAAAAGGGGGTGAACAAGCCTCTTTTCCTCCCTTATGTTGTAAGCAGGCTGCCCACCATCATGCCATCTCTTCTAAAGTTAACACAGTGTATGAACCACTGCAGGTGTCTGTTCTTCTGCCAATGCCATGCTGTTAATTTCTGTAACTTTACAGTATACTCTGAAATTGTGTAATATGAGTCTTCTAACATTTTTCTTCTTTTTCTGGCATTGTGCTCCATTTTTGAAATGGAGCTTATAAATCTTTGAAACAGTTTGTTGATATCTACAGATGTCCTTCTTGGTAATTTAATGAAGTTCATATTAAATCTGGATGTCAGTTTGGGAAGAATTAGCATCTTCACTACATTGAGTTTTCAAATCTGTGAGCATGAAACCTCTCTCCATATATTTAGATCTTGGATTTCTTTCATCAGTGTTTTGTATATAGATCATTCTTATGGTTTGCTTTATACTTAAGGATTCATCTTATTAGTGCTATTGAAAATGGCATTTTAAAATTTAATATTCTTTCTTCTCTAGCATATAGGGAAACAATTGATCTTTGAATACCAAATTTATATTCAATGACCTTGCTATATCCACTAATTGTTCAAATATCTTTTTATTGCATTTTGTTTATCTATATAGACAATAATGTCACCTTTAAACAGAATGCTATTTCCTCCTTTTCTTTTTATATATTTTTAGTTTTTCTTTATTGTATGGAACTAGCTAGGGATTCTAGTACTAGGTTACATAGGAATGGGGAAAGACGATGTACTTGTTCTCAACATTGAGTGAAAAATATTTAGTCTCTTTGTACTAAACCATATGTATGATTTTTGTATCATTAATCCTTGTTTTGTGAGCATAATTTGTTGTGGAAATATGCTTGATTCCAAAGCACTTGTATGGTAAAGTGAATTTCCCCATAAAAAATAATGGAAACTCTGATGATTTGTTCCACAACCCAAAAATATTCATATAAAAATGATTATTAACTGTAACACAATACAATACTGTAATATAATACAAAATAATAATACAAGATATAAAGAAAATATAAAATATAAAGAAAAATAAGCAAATTACTCCGTACTTACCTTTGAAAACCTTTATAGTTGATGTGAATACAAGAGCGAGGAAGGTTACAGTGTAGGATGACTTTCGCTATCACTAATGAAATCACTGTTAGCTATTCGCTCAGTGAAATGTTCTTCTTTTCATGTGTCTTGGTTACTTTTCTCTGGCTTCTGGGACAAAATACCTCACACCCAAAGTGAAGCAAGGAAAGGTTTATTTAGCTCACAGTTTCTGGAGATTTCAGTCCATAATCAGTTGGTGCCAAGGTAGGGTGGCATGGCACTGGGGCAACACTTCAAGGCAGCAGCCAGAGCAAAAAAAGAGAAAGCAAGCCTTTCCTCTTCCTTATATTGTACACAGACCACCCCTGCTCCTCAGGTAATTGTAGCACTCACAAAATTTCTGTGCCCTCCTCTTGCACAGGATGAGGATATTTACAAAGTAAGAACCCTGCTGAGTCTCTCAGTTAAACTTCTAAACTTCTCAAGTTGACACAATGTATCAACCATGACATCAAGCAACTTTAACAAGGAACCTTTTCCATAACACTTGCTTTTGTGACATTGCATTTCTGTTTCAATGAAACAAATTCATTGCTAGCACTGCTCCGGCCTTATTTGGGTGTCGCTTTTCCACAAAATTTTTCACCATTTCCTCCATTTTACACATCTCTAATCTTATTTGAAGTAATTCAAATTCCTCTGCCTTTTTCTCTCCTCCTCTGCAGATGAGTTCTCCTCCATTACTTCTTGCTGTCAGGAGACCACCCACATACAACTCTGCAGTGAGAGAGAAAGAAGTTGGCTCAGCTGTGGTCACGTGATGTTTGCATTCTTCAGTACTGTGCAGGTAAGACCACTCATTTATCAAGTTAAAATTTATTAGAAATGTTCGCTCATCTTGCAGAATACTCATAGAGCAAGCTACTCACAATCCAAGGTTTTAATGTCTATGCACAGTGGTACCCCTGTTCACACATGTATTTTGTTCTATGAGTCTGGAAAAGATGACCATGTTTGTGTACGTGCAGAAAAGATGGCTGTGGTTGTATTCCTCGCCTGATACAGAGTTCACAAAGAAAAACAAGATTTTGCCAAGTACTTCTGTTTGCTAACCAAATTGTTTGTAAACAATAGTGTTGGTGAAAGAAGGTACCACTGCGTATAAGGTACACATGATGGGTGCATATATGTAAGTTTTATATATATATATATAATTTCCTTATATTTTATTAGTTTAAGAACTTTAACTTGGGAGATTAAAAATGGCAGAGTAGAGACTAGCAGAAAATATAGCTTCTCTGGGACCCAGAAATTGAGACACCTAGGGGAAAAAAAAACAAAACAAAAACCAAAACCTTGGTGAAGAAGAAATGAAGCGGATATTTGGGACTCAGGAAGGAGCTGACGGGAAAACTAGAGAAACTGGTGAGGTGAAGCGCAATGTAGAAGGAAGCATGAAGCAGTTAGGAAAGCAGCCTTGGCTCGCGGGAAGGGACACATCGTGGCTGACACAGGGAAGCCCAAAGAAGGTCAGTACCTACAGGGTGGAACTACACACCAGCCCGACAGCGCTGCCCTCCCTAAAACGCCCATGGGTGTTGTGAGCTGCAACAGCAGCGTGTGGTGCTTCCTCTGAAAGGGGCTCCTTCCTCCCACACTGCAGCTAGGGTCGGAGGGGAAGCCAGTGCAGCAGTGCCATGTGTGAGAGTGCTTAACCAGGTGCTATTTTGGGAGGGGTTAATGGTTGAAGAGCGAGCTACAGAGCGACCATAGGACAAGTTCACTTCAGAGGTTCTGGTGTCAGCCTTTTCAGCACTGGGGTGGGAGACAGCACAAGAGACAGTAGCAGCGAGCGGGTGGGCGAGGCGCAGAACGCCAAGAAGTTTAAGTTAATCTGGGAAACACCCTGGGATCTCACTCTTCCAGGTGAGAAGCTGGGCAGGTTGGGTGTGGCTTTTGGAAGGGCTGGGTTTGACAGTGCTGGAGTTGAGTCCAGCAGACTGCTGACCAATTTCCGGAGAACTTGATGTCAGGCCAGTGCGCTACCTCCAATTAATGGAGGTGGTTGGATCTTAGGAAACAGGCAAAGCCTGTGTAGTTAGCCACGCCCAGAGTGCATCACTGAAAAGCAGACAATAACTAAAAGGTCTCTGTACTAGCAGCAAAGTCTTTTCACTATAATCAATCCACAAGCGTCAACACAACAAAACAATAAAAACATAAGAAAGCAAGGTAACAAAATACCTCCAAACACTCCCACCTTCCCCAAAGCTGATCCATGGGGCACTGATGAAAAGGAGACAGAAGCCTAAACAGCTGAATTACATGAAATTATAAAAGAGGGGCAAAAGAGATCACCAAGGTGCTCAGCTCACTAAAAGATGATATAACTAAACAGAGAATGGAGATTAAGCAATACACCCTTGAATAGTGAATGGGTCATACAAGAAATCAAAGAAATTAGACACTTCATAGAATCAAACAGTAGTTCCTGTACAATTTAGCAGAATCTCTGGGACACAATGAAAGCTGTTCTAAGAGAGAAGTTTATAGCTGTGAATGGCTACATCAGAAAAAGAGTGAGTCCAATTAAACAACTTAATGATGCACCTCTAAGTGTTAGGAAACCAAGCATAATTCAAATCCAAAGCTAGTATGAAGAAGGAAGTTATAAAGATCAGTGTAGAAATTAGTGAAAATTTGGCTAAGACAAATACAAAGAATTGAAGAGCAGGTTCTCTGAAAAAGTAAACAAAATAGACAAAGTCTCAATCAATATTATCAGAAACAGGAAAGAAAAAGACCCCACATGAATGCAATTAGAAATGAAAAAGCTGGAATTACAATGAACATGATTGAAATCCAGATTGTTAGTAACTACTTTGGAGTAAACCTGTACTCCAAGTAATTGAAGAATTCAGAAGAAATGAATAGATTTCTTGATACATATGAATTGCCAAAAGTTAGCCAAGAAGATATAAAAACTCTTATTTATCCAAAAACAGGAAGTGATATTGAGGCAGTAATAAAAACTTACCAACTAAGAAAAGCCCAGATTCTGATGGATTCATCACTGAATCCTACAAGAACTTCAGAGATGATGCAACACCAATGGTCATTCAATTCTTTAATGAAATTGAAGGAGAAGGAGTATTTCTAAAGTCATTCCTGGAAGCTAGCATTACCCTGATTCCAAAATAAGACAAGGATCCAACTAAAAAAGAACTCTACATTGATGAATCTTTAATGAATATAGATTCAAAATCCTCAAGAAGACTGTCAAGTAGAATGTAAAATATACAAAATGTCATGCATCATAACCCAGTAGACTCCATCCCAGGGATGCAAGGATGATTTGACATATGTAAATCAATAAATGTTATTTAAACATTTATTGTCATTTTAATGTTACATAAACAGAAGCAAGAACAAAAATTGTATGATCATCTCAATAGCTGCAGAAAAAGCATTTGTCAAGATATAACATTCATTCATGATAAGAAATAACCTGAAGAAAACAGGTATGATAAAACTATCTCAAGAGGATAAAAGACATTATAACCAAACTGTGTCATATTAAACTGGAAAAACTCAAAGCTTTTCTTCTAAAGTCAGGAGCAAGACAAGAATGTCCACTATCACCACTCCTGCTCCATCCTGTCCTTGAACCTCCTGCAATTTCTACCATGTGCCAGTGGCCCCGCAGGCCAGGGACCAAGGCTTTGACACACGGGCCTTTAGGGGACATTATGCAGACTATGGCAGGAATGTGGGTCCAATAAGGTGAGGTAAGAAGTTTTCATTTTTCTTCCATGTTTTGGATAAAATTATGGAGACCTGATATTGCTTCTTCCTAATATCTTTGGTAGAGATAATTGGTGAAACTATCTGGGCCTAGCAATTTCTTTTTGTAAGACTTAATATGCTAATTCAATCTATTTGATGGATATAGAGACATTCACCTCACCTATGTATCCTTGAGTGTGTTTCGGTAGGTTGCATTTTTAAAGGAGTTGTTCATTTCCTTTAATAAACCAAAATTTGGGGCAAAGATGTTTTCATAGTATCTCCTTGTTATCTTTTTGCTGTCCATGGGGCCAGTAGTGAGGACCTTCTCTCTCATTTCTGCTGTTGGTAATTTGTCTTTTGTCTTATCTTCTCTAGACTACCTAGCCAATTACTGTTTCTCAAAGGACCAGATTTTGGTTTCACGGATGCTATCCTTTACTGTTTTTAATTCCACTGATTTCTCTTAGTAGTTTTAAAATATGTTATTCTATTTGTTTTAGATTTAATTTGCTCTTTTTCTCTAACTTCCTAAAATGGATGTGTGACGGTCACTATAATTTGTGCCACATCAGGTTTTATAGTGAGATGTGCGATGGGCGTGTTCCTAAATGCGTCTGAGAGCGGCCTGTTCTGGTGAGGCGGGAAGATGAGAGTGAATGCAGTCATCCGTCACTGGCCACCTTGACACAGCAGCCTTGAGAAACGGCCTCGGCGGGTGCATTCAGTGGCTGTTGGTGAAGAGAACAATGTGAAGATCTAGGCAGTGAGCAGTGAGGTCT
>RJWT010007552.1:0-27484 GCA_004365215.1 Cuniculus paca | reverse complement strand
CCTGGCAAGAGACGTCTTGTCATAATGCTGCACTGCTAGGGAGAAATGAACCACAAATATGACTGGAATGCGTGTATTAATAAGAAAGGATCTGAGCAGACATGGGCTTCTCTCAAGAGTTAAACGGAAGAGAAATTATACTTCTCCCCGTCCTCAGCTCACCCCACGCATCTTGAATGTCTGGGGTGAGTCTGAGGTTAGGCCCAGGCTGTGGGACCTGTCCCCAGCATCTCCATGCCTCTGCACTCACTATGGTTGGTATCCATCTCTCCCACCCTCTGTAATTTACAGGCTTCAATCTCCCTTCCCTGGTGTGCGATTCTGGCACATGTTGGGAAAGCAGAAAATGCTGGCTGCTGATAACGTCATACCTTGAAGAAATCAAAAAATGAGATGTGTTTCACAATGGGACCATACAGGCTCTCGTCATGTTTGAAGAAGAAGAAGTTGGTGAAAGCAGCATCAATGAGTTCTGGGTGTTTTCTGCTGAGCTTTACCAGCTCAAGTCTCTCTTTGCGGCTGTCTCGGCCTCGCCAGAGCGCCGTGGAGTTCTTGCTTTCCCAGGGAGGCCCCGTGTTGGCTTGCACAGACATCATATCCAGACTGACCCTGGAAGACAGAAAGTGCATGTGGTCCTCTCACATGGTCCCATCACAAAGGTGGGTGGAAAAAAACTCAGAGCGAACAAACTACTCTCACCGGCCCATGGTTTCTAGGACAGAGTCGGTCAGGTCATAGGTGGGCATCACGATATCCCTGGAATTCGTGGAGCCACACCAGGAAAAGATCGGAAGGATGTTTGAGTTGGATTTCTTTTTTTCCAAAGGCCAGTCTCCCAAATTAACAAAAAACTCCGCATCTGGCATCTTCACCTAGGAGAAAAGAAATAAAGAGCTGAATTCACAGTTCTTGCACTGCATGATGCTTTGTATTTATCAGTTAAAATCAGCATAGCGCTAAGTGAAAGGCCAACCTTACGAGCTTCAGGCAATGATAATTAGTTTACAGAAGGTGACGTTTCAGAATATGGTCAAATGTATAAGTACCCTGTTTCCTTTCTGCAGCATCCAAACTGATCAACAGACTGACTGGAAAAGGGATGAGGTAGCAAAGGTGGTTTCTGTTCTCATGCTGCCACGAGATGGTAAGACGATCAAAGACAGAAAGGGGGTTATTGGAAAATAACATAAAAAATAGCATTGGGACTCTAATTCTAGTTTATTGTTCATGAGCCAGATACTTCCATTTAATAAAACATTCACCAGGTAGGTGATGGGAACAGAATTTGAATGCAGGCAGCCTGACATCACATCCAGCATACTAACTTCCAAGCTGTGCAATCTCTACTTAACAAATGGTGTGAACACGGTCCAACCTGTTTTATGGAGACATTGAAAATGCCCAGAGCATTTACAAAACAAGATATACTACGTGTGTTTAAACAAAAAATATTTTAGTCAAAGATGCATTGCCATCAATCCCCTGCAAAACAGTCCCTCTGGCTTTGAATGCACTCATTCTATCATTCTTGCCTCTTTCTGAAGCAGTTCTGAAAGTCTTTGTTGGGGAGGGTCATTAGTTGTGCTCTCGTGGCTGCCTTGATGTTCCGAATTGATTCAGTGTTTACCTTTCGCGGTCATTTTGACTTAGAGGAAGAGCCGCAAGTCACATGGTGCCAGGTCTGGTGAATAAGGTGGGTAAAGACACCGTGATGTTTTTACAAGCCTGCTTTCCTATTGGATAGTACTTGGCAGCAGTAATCGCTGTATCTTTGATCACACTTTGTAGGGACATTCACGGAAGAGGATTTTCAGAACTGCTTCAGAAAGTGGCAAGAATAATGGGGAAAGCATATTGGAGGTGAAGGGGGAGTGTTTTGAGGGAGATTAATGGCTGTGGGTTTCTTATTGTAATGAATTTTTTAAAAATTTAACCATTCATTGTATTTTTGTATCATCTTAGTACATATTTTCATTAAGAACTGTATTAGTCAGAGCCAGGCGTGGTGGCTCATGCCTGTAATCCCGGCACTCGAGAGGCTGAGACAGGCGGATCGTTGTGAGTTCGAGACCAGCCTGGGCTACAAAGTGAGCTCAAGGCCAGCCTGAACGGCATAGTGAGACCCTGTCTCAAAAAAACAGGCCTGGGGATCTAGCTCAGTGGCCTAAGCGCCTGCCTGGCAAGCGCAAGGTCGTGAGTTCAATCCCTGGTGCCGCAAAAAAAAAGAACTGTATTAGTCAGTTTGAAAATAATCTTCAAAAACGGAAGCCTTGGAGACAATTCTTATTTTTCCATGTATTGACACAGACAAGCAAAAACATATTGGCCAATATTCTGATGTTTTAGCCTAAAAGAGACATAGTGTTGATACTGAAACCCTTCCTTCACAATGGACTGACTACATAGGCTTTACAATTTGGAAAAGGTGCTAGGGCTTCACTTGAGTATTTCAGTCATGTGTGCACACATCATTCAACAAACAGATAATAATATATCAGCTCATTCATAAACATCTACACCACTAGCAAAAATGTGGATATAAATTTTCACATCAGCCATTTGAACACTGCTGTCAGAGTTCCACCAAACTCTGCTTGTGTGTTAGGCCAAGGAATGGACTCAGTATAAGCCAAGCCTTCTTTGGGCTCAAAGTAGGGATAGCGTCAAAATAACCTTAGTGGACATTATTTTCTCTTACTGCTTAGACATTGTTTTGGAGGAAGCTGTTGAAATCCTAATCCCCAGTATTTTGGAATAACCTTACTTAGAAATTGGGTCCTTGCAGATGTAAATAATTAAGATGAGGCCACGCTGGAGGATCATAGGCCATTCACCCATGTGACTGGGACCCTTATGGGAAAAGAGACTCGTGAGGAGAAGGTCACATGATGACAGGCGGAGAAGACCACGACGCTGCTCCAAGCCAGGGGGCACTGCAGACTGAGGGTCAGCACTGGACACCAGGGAAGGAAGGCGTTCCACCTTGCTGACACTTTGATTTTGAACTTCCAGCCCCCGGGACTGTGAGAATGAATTTCTGTTATTTACATGCCTACCTGGGTTTATAGCAGCACACCTCATAATAACTATCTTGGAAGCAGCCTTGTGGATATCTATCAACAGATGAACGATAAATAAAATGTGAAATTTATACATAATGGCATTCTGGTCTGCTATAAAGAAAGATAAATTTGAGGCATTTGTAGGAAAATGGATGACCCTTAATATATGAGAAACTCAAAGCATAAATAAATTAAAGAGCAAAATAAAAGCTAAAAGGAGATCAGGAGATGGATCTTTTGCAAATGAGAAGGGGCCAAGAGATGAAGGGGGTTTTAAAAAGAATGATGATGTGTTATGCACACATGTGAGACATGTAATCATTATGCACTGCAAATACGTCCTAACAAAATAAAATGAACTTTTTTTCTGTTATTTTCAGCCATTCCATTTGTGGCACTCAGTTACACAGCCCGAGGAAACTAATACAGGTATTCTACATGAAATAAAACTTTAGAGCAGTATTGTAATAGGGCTCCAGAAACAAATACCCTTTGCATGACTGTTACTTTTAGCTTGAAAAATTAAACCATAAAGCCTGGTTTAACATAGCTTCTTACAACTGAGAAGCATATGCTTACCTTTCTCGTCAAAGAAAGCAGGATGGCGTCCATGAAAATCCGGAACCCTACATGCTCACCATGAGTCTTGATATAAACCTAAAAGAGAATTTAACGTTTATCATGTTAGCCCGGAAGTACTGGCAGACTTCACTGCAGCAAAGTTTGGTCACCATGATTTCTGATAGGGTGATGCTTGATTAAACTATGTAGCTAGATGCAGCCAAAGGTCAACACAAAACAAAGTCACGAAAACCAGCAAAGCTTAAACAACGTTTTGTACCTTGTTGTCCTTTAAGGTGTAGTGACACAGACTCTGCCTTTGTCCAAATCTTTTGGGGATTTCGGTTGCAATCTTTTCTGGATCAATAGCAGGGAACTGTGACAGATCTTTCTGAATCTGGGAAATGGATTCCGGGCAGTTCATTTCCTGTAGCCAGGCGGCACTGTCTTCCAGAGGACAGTCACAGTTCTCGTGGTAAACTGGCCCTGTTTATGTGGAACAGAGCGCAACAGTGACCACTCCACTCAGCCTCTAAGACGTGACGAACGTGCAACGTGAGGGCTTCCTACATTCGGGGGGGTTAGGGAGGGAGGGTATTTGGACTGAAAGCATATTTTAAAATAATACTCTTTTATTACGTTGGGTCATTATGAGTAAGTCAGCCTTGCATTTTAATAGCTCTTCACAGAGAAGTCCTGTGATATTTTCATATTCGGGTCCAATTTACATGAGTTTAGACACAGCCAGCCAGTACTACGGTGGATACCATTCATTATGTCCGATGTACTTAATTAAGAATCCTTAAATATTGGGAAAAGACTGTGAGGGGCGTGTCCCTGTTTCAGTGAAAGTTATATGAATATTTCAATGTTTTATTACACGAACAGCTTCTTCATGTGTCTAAAGTCATTTTCTCAATGCACAGATCATCATCAATAACAAAAAAATAAGTGAAGAACTCCAACTAATTTTTTTTTTGTTGGGTGGTGTTGGGGATTGAACCCAGGGTCTTTCCACTGAGCTACATCCCCAGCACCACACCCTTTATTTTTAATTTTTAGATAAGGTCTAAGTTGCTTAGGCTGGGCTTGAATTTGTGATTTTCTTGCCTCAGCCTCTCAAAGTGCTAGGACTACAGACATGCACACTCATGCCTGGCTTTATGCCTTTTTAAAATTTTTTGAAGAAGAGATGTAATGAAAAGGTAATCTTCAAAACAGTCTATTTCATTAATATTACAATGAATTTATTATACATTTATAGAAATAATATTAACATAATATAACTGAATCTGAATCGAGGTGTCCCCGCCCCCCAGTCATTCTTTCTGAAACCCTCACATTCCCACCTGGCCCAGGCATTAGGTGACAGGGCAATAATTTTTTAAGGTTTAGCAGATTCCCACGTGGTCCTGGTGGAATGTGGCTAAGGAATCTAGGCTCTTTAAGAAGGTTTACCTTTCTCAGGGTGCCTTTGTTATATACACTGCTTACCCTGTTTTGGGATTCTGACTCCTCTGCCTGGAAAGGAGCTAGCTGTGAATAACTCTCTTCTTATATAAGAAAACCCCAGAGAATACCCCTGGAGAAATGGAATTGAAATGAAGACAAAAAACAACAATTTCCCTCTCAGCTTTAAGCTCTCTCTTGAAAGGATCTACCAAATTCCGGTAATAATCACCATTTACTTAATTCTTATATTTCCAATTAAGAACATATCCTGTATGACTGTCTACACAATCTTATTATTTTTGTTACTATTATGTCTTCAGGAACGGAATTCTCTAACAGTTACTTGCATTTCAGTGAAATGCAACTTCCTTTTGAATCAGAGATTTTTCTTTTTTACCAGGACTCCAAATCTAGGAAACCAGGACTCCTACTCCAGGTAGGAAATAGTTTGGTTTTTTTTTTTCATTTCAGTGAAAAAAAAATGATGTTTTTGTTAATGCAATGACATATGTCATCAAACACTATTTTTTTTTTACGGTACCAGGGATCGAACTCACAACCTCAAGCTTGCCAGGCAGGCACTTAGGCTGCTGAGCTAAATCCCTGGCCCTCATCAAACACTATTGATATAAAATTATATTCCAAATTACCTTTTAAAATATATGGAGATTTAGCCACATGTTGACCTTGGAATTTAATCTCTACCTTCAGATTTTTGTAGCTTGCATACATCCTATATCTTACGATGAAGGACCCATCCTTTCGGTCTAAAACCTGGACTCCAACTCGAGTGAATTGCTCATCTGGTGCAGAGATTTTAACCTGGAACACCTTTTCACCTGGAGAGGATGTGAATCTGCGATGAGAAAAGTAATGAGATAGAAAGATTATTTTAAGCAACAAGAACACAATGATTATGCTCTTTGGTCTGTAATCTTCACTGTTCTTTCCCATACTCTTCTAGTATACACTTGCTGCTTCTCTCTTAGTCTTTTAGAATAGAAGGATTAGAAATTAAAGGTGAAAAAAAAACACAGATGATGACAATGGTCAAGATAACACAGCATAATTTCACTTTAGACAGTGAAAGGCATATGTTAGCACTCCTAGACTGTGTTAAGCATAGAAATATTTATGCATTCCATGTATAACAATATTCCCATCAGTCCACTAGGTATTTACTTTATGCACATCGCATCTGGAAATTTGCAATCAAATGACGTTTCCAAAGATGACTTAATTTGGGAAAACTACCGTCTGTGATTTTTAAAAACATCAGTATTATAAATCACACTCAGCCACAGGCAAAAAGCAAAACAGACATCGGATCATCTTAGTGACAACGGTGTTTTGCAGTGCGTGGTCTTGCTGTGAAGATGGCATTTCCTTTCCCCAGCTGTACTATTTTACAGCCAGACGGCAAAATTTACAACCTTCCTTTGCCTTGGACAACTTTTTACTCCCAATATAGTTACCTATAAAATATCCATGGCTGGCACCCCCGAATAATGAAGCCAATCATTCAGAAGCTGGTGAATTACAAGAACAAGTCTCAAGTGTAATTTTAATGCACTGAATCCGTTGGAGTGAAACAAACTTTTGTTCCAGTCCCATAGGAGATGCATACTTTCATTTGTGGCTTTTGAGTTTCAAAACCTACTGGCTGGCAAATGTCTCCCTGAAAACCGAGGGCAACCTCAGAGGAAGATGCAGCCAATCAGGTCTCCAACAAGTGGCTTTAAAAGTAGGGTAGAAACAGTATTTTCAGCAAAATGGAGGAACTTTGCCTTGTCCTGATTATGTGGGTCTCCCTAGCAAAACCGCTAAAAGACAAGCTACTATCATACTGTGTAACATAACAGTACTTAACATATTATGTTATGTTATGATTGGGAACTACTGCTAAACCTACAGAGAAAAATCGGGTCGGGGAAGGTTGTAAGAACCAGATGTGGATCGCGTCTGGTACCCCGGATTGGTAACTGCAGTGCACAGACGACTTTGGGGGCGGATCTAAGCTGAACGAAGAAACAATGTTTTAACTGCGACCCTGAACAGCATCAACGGGAGTCGCGTCCCCACTTACCTCCTCCCGGACGCGTCCACCGCCTGAATGTAGAAATAGCGGGCAGGAAGGACGACGTCTGCCTTCAGCCCGGGTCCCCATACCTCGCTCTTCTCCGGGCTCGGCTGCCCCTCTCCGCCGGTCTGGGCAAGTGCTGCAACGGTCCCCAGAAAAAAGCAGTACAGCAGCAAAATGCTAAACATTTACAAGACAGACAGGCGCCAGGACCCACGCACGAAGGAGGACGCGTAAGAAGAGCGCGCGGGCGCGCGGCAGCTCGCAGGGCTCCCCGGGAACCGCCCGTGGTGCGGGGCGCGCGCAGGTCTCCGCGGCCCCGAAGTCACAGGGGCGCTGGCAAGTCTGGGCGAAGGACGCCGCCAGGGCTCTGGAAAGGGACGAGAACCCTCTTCCTCGGGACTACGGTAAACCTGTGTCACCCCAGCCACCCGAGCATCCTTTGCGGGCGAATCCGTCTCGGGCTCCAGCCAAGGTGCCCGGCGGGGGATTGGCCCGCGCTCTGGCCGCGGTTAGTAAGACTTTCTCCAAGTGGACGGCCACGGGACGTGCGGGCCCGGCCCCGGGAACCCTGGGATTTGTAGTTCTCGACCGAACCAGCGGAAATCCTGCCAGCATTTTTTTTTTTTAACCACCTCTTAGCCAGTCTTTACTTTTCGGTCACTGCTTTCGGGGAACAGATGCCCGATAGGTGGGCACGAAGGATCTGGAGTCGCAGCTAAGATTTTACGACTTTTTTTTTGTTTGTTTTGTATTTTGGTGGTGGTGGTGGGGTCGCCACATCCTTTGCACGTGCAAAGCGCGGCTATAAAGGGAAGGATGACCGAAGAGAGCAGCCGGTGATATCCGATGACCCGTCGCCAGGCACCGCGGTCCACAGCGCTGTGCCGGCGCGCTCCGATGGGACAATACGCCCGGGTAACGAGGGGCGCGTGGCGGGCAGCGCGCTGGAAGCAGTGACTGAGTCCCGTACCGGGTTCCACCGCGGCCACAGCGACCTGACCCGGCTGGACAGGCCAAAGGTACAACGGGGCGATGGGCAGGCGCCGAGGTGACCGCCAGCTGTGAGTCCCGCGCGCGTGCGATCTGTGCTCCACCAACCCCACTGCGCCGCTAGGGGCCCTGGTTTCTCCGGAGTCGCGTCGCGTCCCGGGGAGGCCACCGTGGGGGTGACTGTCCTACCCGAGGAGCAGGGTGGAGAGCTGAGTTGCCGGGGATAGAAAGGATCAGTTCTCTGGGAGACAAAGCTTGGTTTGGAGGTGCTCGAGTGGCTCTCGGGCCCCATGCGGGCGCGCGTCCCCACGCCAGGCTCTGCGAGGCCGTCCCCTCCCCCTGCACGCTGGCACTCGGACCCGGCGGTCCCGGGAGGGACGCTAGAGTGCAGGACCCGGAGCCTCCCCCGTGCCTCCTCCCCTCCCTTCTGCCGGGTGACTTGGTGCGCCCAAGGAGGCCTGGTCGGCGCCAAGGCAGAGGGGTTCTTTCTTATATTTCACCATTGTCATTAATGCCATCCACGTGTTCATTCGGAAGCCCGAGTCCGGGCCCTCCCCTCTGCTCCCGGGGACAATAACTGCGCGCGTCGCACCCTGCAAGGCGCCTTGGCACCGGAGCGCCCCGGTTCCTAGACAGGATCCACGCTCCTCCTCGCGGTGCACCCCGTCTTCGGGCCCCGAAGCGAGGGAAGAGGGAAGGAGGGCAGGGAGGCCCGGCTGTCCTCGGCCAGTGTTGGGATCCGGGACGCCCGGGCCGGGTGTGGGCAGCGGGCGCAGCCGCGCTGCTTCCTCTCGGCGCCGCCACCCCCGCACACGGGCTCTGGGAGCCCGGACCCGGCCTGCGCCAGGGTCTGCTTCGCCGCGCGGCCTCCGAGGCCGCCCGGGCCGCGACTCCCGCAGGAGGCGGTGGGGACTCTCCGGGCCTCCCCCGGAGCCTGCGCGCCGGGCGGGCGCCGAGCGCGGGAGGATCGCCGGTATCCTTTCCAAGGCCTCAGCGCCGGGGAGGGAGGGCACCGGGCGGGTGCTGAGACCCGGACCCTGGAGGGCGTGGGGAGGGCGCTGGGTGGAAAGGTGGAGACGGGGCTGGAGATCAGCCCTCAAACACATACTCAACCCACAGTAATCACTACCTGCCTCTGTGTCTCTCGTGTCTTCTATACAAAATACAGAGCGTAATATTCGTCCTATGTGGAAGGCTCTACTGAGGTTTTGAAAATTATGATTAGTTCCCTAATAAACTTTGTACTTAAGAATACAAACTTAAAGTATAGCTTGGGACGACTATAATCTAGGCGATGCGTTCTGCTTTATAAATGGTGTTTTTATTTTACAGAACAGGGCGTTCCAATGACTTTCACAAATCATTCCTCGGTCGGTGCTTGTAAGCTTGCCATTTCGTAAAATTATGCTTCGCACACAACTGAACAATACTTCTGTTGTCTGTGACATAATATGAATAAAGCATTAAGTGGAGTAATCATTTTATTAGTAAATCTCAATCTAGCAACTCCTCACTTGCTGGGATGGAGGAATCTCAGTCAGTCGAAGTGAGGGCTTAGGATAATGCCGGGCACGGTGTAGGCTTAACCAGACTTCTGCTACAGCATGCTAGGCCTCCAAGTGCAGTAATCAGGGGAGTTGGATTTGCAGGAGCAGGGCACGTGCACTTGCAGGAGGCAAATATATAAGCACACAGCGTACGTGTAGACGTGGAATTGCACCCTGCTAAGACCTGTGCAAGGCAGACAGCAGAGTATGCACAGGTGACCGGACTTCCTTTGTAGAGCGAAGTAATCTTCCCTTAAAAGTGAGAGGTAAAAGATGAATGGTCACAAATTACTGAAGCGGGGCCAGTGTGCCCGCACAGGATTCAGAAAACCAAAAAGTCGGGAAGGAGCAAGGGGATGGGGCAAGTGGAAGGAGGTGGAGATGGAGAGGTAGCTCTGGGGCCTGAAGAGGAGTTGCTCTTTTGTTCCAAGGGCCGAGGGTTTTAAGTGGGGAAGTGCTATGTTCATCTCTGTGTAGCAAACAGTTTTCTAGCAAGCTGTTTTCCAGTATGTAGAGGTCAGATTAGAAATGTGAACGCGTGGGGTGGGTGGTGTGGAATGGAGAATGGTTTATGCTTACAGAGTCAGCAGGAGATAGATTGGTGAAATAGGAGTGACAGCTGCAGGCTGAGTGGAGGGAGGACCTACCCCTTCCTATGCCTCCGTATTTCCTGAGGCTCTAATTGCCTCATGAGTACAGTAATCAATGTCTGTAATGACTCTGGTGTCAGTAATAAATTGTCCCTAGGTCATGTTGAGAAAGCCAGGACCTGAGCAGAGTACCCAAGACACACTAGAAGGAGCCCCTCTGGCTCTGTACTTGCTGGAGAAAGTAGACATGAAGCAGACCTCCTATGGAAAGAAAGTGAACTCCCTTTGGGTCATGGGTTTTGCATACTTTTCATGTTCTGTGGAATATCATTTGGTACTTTGCAGTGTTTTCTACAATATGTTTTACTTATATAATAAAATCGAAAAATATTACACAGGTTTTCGAAGAGAAATGTTAAGCAATGATTCAAATAAGGTTTGATACCTTTGGTTTTGAGTGAGAATCCATGTAAAGCGAATCTTTATGTTGATGATTTATTTTTTGTAAACTGTGTGAGACCAATGTGATCATTTTTGTCCAGTGCCCATTATTTAATAGTAAATCCCCAGACATAAAAAAAAATAGACTGCTACAGTTTCAAAAAAAATGTTTTGTCTTTTTGACAAAACAGGGTTTCACCATGCAGTTTCAGACTGGATTTAAACTTACTTTGTAGCCCAGGCTGGCCTCGAACTCACAGCGAACTTCCTGCCTCAGCCTCAAGAGTGCTGGGATTGTAAGTGTGTGCCACACCCAGTGACCGCTACACTCTTATGAATCAAGTGAAATTTTCTTTCTTGGCTTTAGCTTCCAGGAGGCTCAGTCCTAACTTTTGGGCTCAAATGAAGACATTCCCCTTTGCCTATGTTTTTGATCAGAATAATCTGTCTAAGTGTCCCAAATGAGGACACTTCCTAAAGTTCCCCAACTGCCGTAGAGGAGAGCCGGCCCCACAGCCAAACTTTTGTCCATTTCCTCAGATTCCGTGAAAGGTATGTGGGCCTTCACTGGGATCTCCTCTGAGGTTAGGATCAAGAGAATCCAGGGGCTCCTGCGTGAATCAGCCCTCGTTATTTCCTAGCCTGTTAGTCAGAGGCTTCTGTCTGAGGTATTCGTAGGATGGTTTTGCTAGAATCATTTTCTGGAACCTGTGAAACTGATTCGCATCTCTAATTTTTAAAGTAAGCAAGGGGGGCGAGATAGTAACTGTTAAAAGGCAAACTGATTCGCACAGTGGGCTGCATCGCTTCTGTGCTGTTTTGTCACGAGAGCCCTGAGAAACTGTCACGCCCTGCCCAGACCCCTGGAAAGGGACATCCCCTGATACCTGTGACAGTGTGACTTGTTAAGGAGCTCGTGTCTTCACAAATCTTCAGCTTCTTTGGATGCCCTCAGGTGCTACTGAAACCGGTGACTGTTCTCTTCCCTGAAGGAATCCGTTTAGATTTGAAATTCAGTTTTTCCTGAGGTTTATCAAAAGTTAGTGATACCTGGATTAGATCCTTTTTTCGGTGGTGGTGGTGGTGGGGTTAGGTGAAGAATACTTTAAAAATTAAATCCATATTATTTGTTGATTTAAATCTATAACTTATCATCACAGATCGTTTATGCTTGTATACTTTTTAAATAACTTTGCCCATGCACTGTTTTTAGACAACTTTATTGCTGTAATTCACATACCATAAAGTTACCCCTTACAGTGTAGGCTTCAGTAGCTTTTAGTATATTTACAAAGTGGTGCATTCACCACCTCAGCTAGTTATAGAATATTTTCATTATTCCTAAAAGCAACCCTGCCATGCCCAGCTCTCTAGCGTCAGGTGATGCTCATCTGTGTTTTGTTCTAGATTTGCCTGTTCCAGACTCTATATAAATGGACCCACACACTGTCTAGTTCTGTGTGGTTGGCTTCTTTTACTTGGATTAGTGTTTATAAAGTTCATTCAATTCGTACCTTGGATTAGTCTTTCTTTTCGTTATCAAATACGGTTCCAAGGTATGGCTATACCACATTTACCCATTCATCAGTTGATGAGCATTCAGGTTGCTTCTTCCTTTGGCCGTGATGACAGCACTGCTGTTTCCATGGGTAGCCATATGCTTTCGTTTCTCTTCAGTATGTAAGTAGGAGTGCAATTGCTAGACCATCTGGTGACACTGTTAAAATGTCCGAAGAACGGTTCTGTAAATCTCCTGAACCATTTCAGTTTTCTCCTAGCAGTGTACGAGGGTTCTAATTTCTCTGCTTTCTTGTTGACACCGGATGTTATCTGTCTTTTTGACCACAGCCATCTTAGTGGTTGAAGCAGGTACCTCACTGTGGTTTTGATTCGCAGTTCCTTGGTGGCTAACGATGCCAGGCATCTCTAATGGGCTCATTAGCTATTTCTGTGCCAACCTTGGAGAAGTGACTATCTGGTACTTTGCCCATTTTTTAATTGGATTATTTGTGGGTTTTTTTGTTTTAATATTTTATTTTATTTTAAGCTAATTTGAAAGGTAGACGGTTAGTGATCATAACTCTAGGTACATAGTTGTAGAATAAATATGCACTGAATGAAGAAAACATATGATTAATACTTGATATAATTTTTAGAGCCTGTTGTAATATTGGGTGGATTGTTGATCATTCGTTTTTCTCCTTCTGTTCTCAGGGTCCCATTTTGCAACTCTCAGGTTTTTATAGAATGTTGTAAACGGTTGTCACCGTTGTTTTTCAAGACGCAGAACTGGTGTGGCCTCTTCCTAGTGATAGAAACTTTTTACAGTTGCATTCAATGCCTAACATTGCAGAAGCCGAAAGGTCCAGTGGTCCTGGAAATGCTGAGCACAGAGTGGAGAGAAGGTCTCCAGAAGAGAATCTACCGGGTGCTGTAGAGTCTTTCTGCACAAGTGCCTCGGGCACACCCTTGGGCCCCAAAGGAGGTGGCCATTATCCCTGGAGTTGTCCAGTGACTCACACTCGGGAGAAAATTTATGCCATCTGTTCAGACTATGCCTTCCTCAACCAGGCAACCTCGATCTACAAAATTCCCAATCCAGCCCGCTCTTCTTGCCTTCCTGACAGTACCTCATTGTCTGCTGGAAATAATTCATCAAGGTACATGGGTATCCCCACTAGTACATCGGAAATAATCTACAACGAAGAAAATAGCTTGGAAAACTTATCCAACAGCCTGGGCAAGCTACCTCTCGCATGGGAAATTGATAAATCTGAATTCGATGGGGTGACCACAAGTTCGAAACACAAGTCAGGTGAGTCAGAAGAATTCCTGAAGTTCACATGTGAAAATAGTGAGAAAACAAACACATTAGACATATTTTCCTATTATAATACCGAATGGTAGGCATTGCTGTCATCTTGCTCATCACTGCAGTTGCAAAAAGTAACTGTGGTCACAGGACATTTAGTTCATTAGTGTGTTGCCCTTGGAGAGTTCAAGCTTCACTTTCAAATTTAGAGAGCTTTGGGAATCAGAGTGTTGTATTATGTAAGTATTATACTAATGCTATTATTTCACAGTTTTGCAGCAACATAAAGTCATATTTTGTAAACTAGAAAACAATTAGTTTTTTTTTCACCCTATAGTAACATTGTAGCTTTTTTGTTGTTAAAATTTTTGGAGCACTCATCAAAGCCCATGGGTATCACCCAATAGGTCGTGTACTGCAGTTTTTGTTGTTGTTTGTTTGTTGAGATGGGGTCTTGCTATGCAGTTTAGGCTGTCCTTGGACTCACCATGCTGCCCAGGTTGGCCTTGAACTCCTAGTGATCCTCCTGTCTCAGCCTCCAGAGTGCTGGGATTACAGGTGTGCATCACCATGTCCGGCCTCGGTTTTGAAAGATCCCATTCACCTAGGTTACAGTGCACAACCTTGACAATCGCATGGGGGTGGTCCTGTGGTAGACACCAATGCTTTTCACATGTGTTGTTGGAACTCACAGGAACACGGGCATTTTTTGAGGTCGGTACTCTTAGCCTTATTGGTGAAGAAAGGAGATAACTCTCTTGCCCAAAGTTGCACAGCTACTAGAGGTAGCATTGAGATTTGTATCTTACTTTTAAGTTTCTCTGATGATTTTGTAAAACCTCTATACTTCTGTCTGTTTATTTGCGAAACCAATTTGTTTCATCAACTGTTTTCAGGGGCGTGAAAGGGATTTTACTTCGCGTCAATATTTACAACTAATGAGTCTTTCATTTTCTTTTTCTCATAATTTTTTTTTTAGGATTTAGGATTAAGGCTATGCAGGTCTAAGACAAGCTGGGAAGTATTCTCCTATTTTCTGAGGGCTTATTGAGGAATATAAAAATCTCTATAATTATGGTGTTGTCTTCATTACTTTTGACTTATGACAAATTTTAGTTTGTCTATTTCATTGCAGTTGACAAAGTTGGGATATAGATGCCATATTAACCCTCTAAGGACTACAGTGTCTTTAATAATTAATCCTCATTCATTTCTATTAATGGTAATTTCTTTGCTTTTTTTCTTTTTTCTTGATCATTGTAACTAGGAGCTTACTGGTATTACATGTTTTTTCAAATAGCCAGTTTTTGGTTTTGTTAATTTTCTCGATTGCTTGTTTTTTATTTCATTGATTGCTGCTCCTCATTATTTCTTTCCATTCCTTTGTTCCTCCTTTTTGACTTCACTTAGATCACTGATTTGAGACTTTTCTACCATAAGCTAAAAATTGTTTTCTGCTTTAGCCTCAGCCCACAAATTTTTTTTTGAAAAGAATACAACCAAACAAAATAAAACAGAATAGAGTCAATCACAACAAAACAATGAACATGGTACATGACTTCTAAACAGGGTAAAAGGCAATCAATAACGGCTACCATAATGCCTCTTCTTATCTTCAATATAACTGCCCATACCATCAGGGATAAATAAAATCAAACAAAATAGAACACAATAAAACCAATAAAAAACCAAACCAAACCAAAACAAAACAATGAAAGCAATACAGAACTTCAAGATGCTGGTAAAACAACAGTGGCTACCATTATGCTTCTTGTGATCTTCAGAATAGTTGCCTATATCTTCAGACATAATAAAATCAAATGACGCAGAATACAGTAAAATCAATCAAAACAAAAAACAATGAAAGCAATACAGGGTTTCTAAACAAGATAATTGGACATCCTCGATGGCTGCAATTATATATTTTGTTATCTTTGAAATAGCTGTCCATGCCATCAAGTATAATAAAATCAAACAAAACAGAATAAAACGAAACTAATCAGAACAATGAAAACAATATGAGTTTCAAATCATGAAAATAGATTAAAAGTGGCCACTTCCTTCCCTTTTTAGATAATTCCTCTGCTTTGACTTTCCCAACATGTATTATGCATTTTGGATCCCACTAACTCCTTTAGTTTGTTATACTAGGGAGACAACACGAAATTCACCCGTGTGACTCTGAACCATTTCATCTATGAGCATGATCTCAAGTTGCCTCCATCCACCTACAAGAGCCTTGAGGTTATCTTCCTTTATAGCTGAGTAGGTTTCCACCACATAAAACGCCATGTCTTATCCATTCTGCAGTTGATGGGTAAGCTACCCCTGCTTTTTTCTGGCTTCCTGTCTCATGGTCAGCCCACAAATTTTGATGTACTTGTTTTTATTATTTAATTTGAAATATTTTTACATTTTTGTGTAATTTCTTCTTTGGTACATGAGTTACTTAGACATATGCTGCTTAATTTCTAGATTTTTGGGTTTTTTTTTTCTAAGTGTTGACTTCTAATTTAATTCCTCGATGGACAGAGAACATAAGATCTCAGTCTTTTAAAATGTCCTGAATCTTGTTTTATTCCCCAGCCACGTATACTTGAAAACTGTGTGCATTCTGTAGCAACTGGGTGCGTCTGTAAATATTAGATCAAAATGTTTGAGCGTGTTGATGACTTCTGTGGTTATATTTAACTTTTGTCTTATTCTGTCCATTGCTGAGAAGGGGTGCTAAGAATCTCCAACTATGATTGTGATATCATCTTTTCACTATTTAATTCCATCTTTAAAAAATAGCAGATTTTAAAAATTGTGGCAAAAGGCACATAATATAAAATGTGTCATCGCGGCCACTTTTTATAGGTACAGTTCAGGGGTGTTGAGTGTGTTTGTGTTGTTCTACAGCTATCACTGCTGACCATCTCCAGACCTGTTCCTCTTGAGAAGCTGAAACTCTGTCCCTAATCAGTAATAATTCCCTATTCCCTCATCTTCCAACTCCTGGAAACCACCATTCTATTTTATTCCTGTGAATTTGACTACTCTAGGTATCTGATACAAGCAGAATTATACAGTATTTGTCTTTTTGTGATTGTCTTATTAATAAGCCACCCCTGTACTCTTCTAGTTATCATCTACTTGGAATATCTTTTCCCATTCTTTCAGTTGCAATCTGCTCACGTCTCTAGATCTAAACCGATTGCCTATAGAGAGCATATAGATCATTAAAAAACAACAACAACAACAAAACGCATGCTGCACGTCTGTTTTGTGGTTGTAGAGTTCATCCACTTATATTTAAAGTTATTATTAATAAGAAGCGACTGTGCCATTTTGCTATTTGTTTGCCTTATAGCTTTCATGTTCAGCATTTCTCGCACTATTGTCTTATTTTGTGTTTAGTTTTTTTGTAGTGAAATGTTTTAATTCTTTTCTCATTTCCTTTTGTTTGTATGTAAATATTCCATAATTGTTTTCTTTGTGGTTTCCATGAAGATTAAATTAAACATTGTAATATTATAATACTCCAATTTGGATTTAGAATACCACCTTAGCTGTAATAATATATCGTTCTGTTCTTATACAATTTATTCTTGCCGTCTTTCAGTTATTGATGTCACAGTATTGCATCTTTGCACAATGTGTGTCCAAAAGATAAATTAATAATCTGATGCATTAAGCTTTTAAAGAATATTGAAAAAAGTGAAGGTTATAATAAACTAAAGTTATAATACTGACTTTTAAATTAGAAAGAGGTTTTAAAAATGTACTAGTCTCTTAAATCATGCAGAATACAAAAAGAAGAGCAACAAACCACGGTTATAATAATACTGGCTTTTATGATTGCCTGTGTTCGTACTTCCACTGAGATCTTCATTCCTTTACATGAATTTGAGTAACCATCAAGCATCCTTGCATTTCAGCCTGTTGGACTCCATTTTGCATTTCTGGCAGGGCAGGCCGAGTGGTAATGAAATCCTCCAGTTTATATTAGGGGTTGTCTTAATTTTGCTCTCACTCGTGAAGGACAGTGTTACTAAACATAAGATTCTTAGTTGATATTTTTTCAACACCACTGCCTTTTCAGCCGCTGCCTTTTGGCCTCCAAACTTTGATGAAAAAAATCTATGAATATTCTTCTTGAAGAGCTACTTTCCTCAAGCTATGTTATTTTATTTTTGGTACTGAGAATCTAACTCAAGGCCTTGTACTTGCCAGGGAGACGCTGTGCTGCTGGCTATTTTAAAGATGCTCTTTTTGTCTTAATGTTTCAGCAGTTCTGTTATGGTATGTCTTAGTGTGGACCTCTAAGTTCATCCTACCTGGCATTAAGCTTCTTGGATGTCTATATTCATATCTTTCATTGGGCTTAGAAACTTTTCAGCCATTATTTATCATTATTTATTTTAGTCATGTTCTTTGCCCTTTTCTTTTTCTCTTCTCTGGAGCTCCCACAATGCATAGGCTGGTCCATTTGGTGGACCCTAGTCCCTTAAGATCTGTGCACTTTTCTTTAGTACTTCTTTGTTTCTGTTCTTCAGACTCAGTAATTTCAATTGTTCTATCATGAAACCCAACAATTCTTTCTTCTGTGTGCTCAAATCTGACGTAGACTCCCGCCAGTGAATTTTTCATTTCAGTTATTTTATTTTTCAGCTTAAGAATTTCTTTTTCATATCTTTTTAGGTTTTCCACCTCTTCATTGTTATTTTCAATTCATCCATACAACCATCTTCCTTTAATTCTTTGAACATCTTTAAGGTAGTGCTTTTAAAATCATTGTTTAACAAACCTGTCTTTTGCTCTTTTTCAGAAATGGTTCCTGTTGAGTATTTTTCTTTGTATGCCTTGTGAGTTTTTTTTTTTTTTTAAGAAACTGGACTTACACAAGTAATCTTATAATTTAGTAACTCTGGAAATTGATTCACCTGTTCCCCAGGGTTTGATTTTTGTTTTTGTCCTTCAATTTCTGTAGGCTGAGTCTGTGCTGGTGATTAACCTGTTATGTAAGCTTAAGGGATTCTGAGTTTTTCTTTTTTGTTTGTTTTTTAACACCTGCACCTTTCCTTGCATACACACAAAAGGGTACTGATATTCTAAATCCTCTGGAAATTGCTCTAGATAGAGGATCAGGGGAATGAAACAGTGAGGTGAAGAATGAAGAAATAGCTTCTCCCTACCATGTGTCTGTGTTTCCAGCATCAGAAGCAGTGGTAAAAATTAAGACAGAGATCCCTAGTACTGCAAACAAAGAAACAAAAAACCAAACAAATGTGATTTGAAGTTGTTGGTAGGTGTATACATATTTATGAGTTTTTTTCCCTCTTCAAGAATTGATCCCTTATATCCTTATAAAATGTGTTTCATTATCTCTGGCAATATTTCTTGTGCTGGAACCTACTTTGTTTATTGATATGGTGGTTTGAACTATCTTTTGATTAGTTCTTGTATGGTACGTCTTTTTCCATTCATGTATTTTATTTCTAGTGTTTACATTTCTTCTGTTTCTTATCTGAAAAGATCTGCTATCTTCTCATTTATAAAAGAGCATTTTATCTATCTCACAATACATAGTTATAACATCTACTTTAAAATTCTTATCTCCAAATGTCAAAATCTGGGTCATGTCAGAGTTGGCCTTATCTTTTTTCTTGATGATGAGTTATGTTTTTTCAGTTTCCTCACATGTTCTATAACTTTGCACTCTTTCCTAGATAGTGGGACTGTTATGTCAACTCTGGTATGTTACTTCAAAAAGTGCTGTGTTGTGTCCTGTTTGTTTGTTTGTTTTGGGAAGCAGTTGATTTTGTTAAACCCAAATTGTAAGTTCTGTCTCTTGGGACAGCTCCTATCTCTGTTCAGTTCTTTTAACCTTAGCTGTGTTGCTGGACGTTTGTTCTGTGCATGGTTCAAGGGTCAGCCAAGACTTGGCCCTAATTTATTCATGGTGTTTGGACCTTTTTTCTTCATGACCCTGTCTTTCCTGGGCTCTTCTGTCTCACTTTTGATTGACAGTGATTACCCAGAACTCTGTCTTATTGTTCAAGGAAAAATGATGGTAGGTTTTCTTTTATTTGTCCCCATTTTTTTCTCTAAAAACCAGTATAGTAAATGCATTCATGTGTGTGTGTGTGTGTGTGTGTGTGTGTGTGTACATGACTATATTTTGGGGTTGGGGTTACATGGGTGTGTTGTTGGTAGCAGTGAGGAGTGGAAGAAGGATAAAACACTGATAAGGAGAAACAGGCAAAGATTACTGAAATTGATGTGATGGAGAGACAGAAGTGTTCAGGGGTTGCTTTTCTATATTTCCACTTCAGCTTCCGCTTTGACAAAGTTTCCTTCTTTCCAATTGAATGAAGTTTTGCCGTCAGACCAGATCTGTTTGTTGCCGTGTGGGGATTTTATGAAATGTGCTCACTTTGAACGTATGTGCTCACTTATTCTGGGGGGATCGCAGGAATAAATCAGTAGGGCCCAGAGGGCAGGCTCAGGTCGGCCTTGGCGGAAGTACGAGGACTGACCACTCTGGCCTGCTGAAGTTACACATCTCCGTAATTCACTAGCCTTAAAACTTTAAGTGACAAACAAAACTACTAAGGAAATAAGTCATTGCTAGGCAGCGAAATCATTTCAAGAAATGATGAAATGATGGAGCGTCATTTCCCTGTCCTCCAGCTCACTAAGATTCCTTTTACCAGTGAGGGAAATTCAGCATGACGCGCTTCTCCGCTCCTATTTACAAGTGGTTGTTCAGTTCTGTGAGGAAATTTTGTGATGGCTTAGGAAGGATAATTAAAAGGAAAAGTCTTCCTTGACCGTATAGTCTTTGTTATTACAACATTGGATAGATATTCCCTGCACAGTGAGGGTCCTTGGGTTTCAAGTGACTTTGGGTGCGACACGATTTAGGGCCCTTTGAATGAGTAAAAGATTCCTTACCATGTTTGTGTACTAGGCCGGTACATATATAATTTATGTTTTATAATTTATGAATAACTCAAAAATTGAATATTAGTCTTCATTTAATTTGATGATTTCATATAAATAGATATACGTGAAAGCTATTAAAATTTGTGAGTGTAGCTATCTGAAATATTAATAGCATTTTAACAAAATGAGGCTTAGGTGTTTTTTATTAATACTTCAACTTACATAATTGTTTTGATGGCATAGCCCGTTAGCACGGTTCAGAAATAAAATCTGAACAGGGTAAATGCTCACTGTCACTTTTGCCTTCTTTTTGCCCAGCCGCCAATCCTCCCCTCCCCCAGTAGGTAACCGCTGTCGTGTGTCTTTCGGAAGGGACGTGTGTGTGTGTGCCTGTGTGCCCGTGTGCCTCCATGACCTGCATGTGCATGTGTGTGAGACTTTGATTTCCATTCTGGCTCCTGGGGCCAGCGTTTCATTTTACTAATGCCTCTGTGTGTGTGTTATTCTTAATCTACTTTGTGCTCTCCGAAGGCCTGGAGATGTTTTTAAACATCACGTCATCACATTCACGGATCCAGTGCTTTTTTTTTTTTTTTTAATAGAATTGAATTCACGTGATTTTATTGTTCTATAGAAAGGATTCATCTTCTAGAATGTGGGCTAGTTTAATATTTTACTGTCGAAAGCTTGATTTTATAGGTGTGGCTGAAGATTTTGTGATTGATTGTTTTACCAGTTAAGTGATTCGCTGTGAAAGTTGAATATAAGAACATGATAGGAAGTAACATTCATGGGTTTAAATTGTTTTTATTCTCTCTCACTTTGTCTTTAAGGTAGGGAGCTTTTCTTGAAAATACATGTACAGTATTCAGTATATTTGCAAGTATTTATAGAAGTAATGGGAGTTACTTTTTAATTTTGGAAGATAATTTTGTCTTTGTGATTTACTGCACCTTAAGCATTTTGCTTATTTTATTCCTTTTATGTTCTAGGCAATGCAAAGAAACAAGTTTCCAAGAAAAAAACATCAGATAAAAAGGGAAGACATCCGAGAGAGTGTCCACAGCATTCTCCTCTCGAAGATATTAAACAACGGAAAGTATTAGACCTCAGACGATGGTAATGTTGCTTTGTCAGGTTTTTTCTTTTTTTCTTTTTTTTTTTTTTTTTTTTTTGTTTTTTTGAGACAGGATCTCACTATGCAGTTTAGGCTGACCTTGAAATCACTTCGTAGCCCAGGTTGATCTCGAACTCACAATGATCCCTCTACCTCAGCCTCCTGAGTGCTGGGATTACAGGAGTGCGCCACCACACCCAGCTCATTTTTTCAGTTTTTAAAATACATGTTTTGACAATAATTCTGCTGTTTATAAATTAATAAATCATATGTAGGATAGCTATTTTTAGTGTTAAGATTGTTTCTGGGATTTGTAAATATTCAGTGTACCTCAGCATTTGACGTAGAGTTTCCCAGACTTGCCTGGCCATTGTAGTCATCCTCTATGCAGTTCCACACCACGGTTATCCAGATTTAACAGAAGTTAAACTTTGATATAATCGCATCCCTAGTTTTTCTTTGCTGAATCATTTTCAGATTGGTAATTGTCTTTATCATATTTCCCATCAGATTACCTAAGTGTGGATCTCTGAAATATGACTTAATTACAAACTGATGTCATACCTAGTAAAACCAGCACTGTTTCCTTGATGTATAATTCCTGGGCTAAATTCACATTTCGCAGAGACTTTTCTGGAAATGTCTTTATGCCTGATTGTTCTAAGTGGAGTCCAAAAATGAACCACACATGTTTGCTTGTGACCCATTCTACTCCTTTTTTTTTTTCTTAAATTCTAGGAGATCGACTGATTTCTTTATGTACTTATTTACTTATTTGTTTTAATTGACAAAAATTGTAGAGAATGACATGGAAGGGGCTTGGGCAAATGTCTTGAATATATCTTACCTTCTGGGTTTTTTTTTTCCCTTTAGTTGATTGAATTATTATGAAACCTCGTTATTTCTTGTAAACTAGAAGTCAGATATAAAGACTTGATTAGATTCCAGTTAAATGGTTTAGTCAAGAACAACTCTTAAAGTGATCCCACATACTTCATGTTGCCATCAGTTATCTGATTATCCAACACTAGGGTTTCTAAGAGTGATTTCTGGATTAGGGTAGTAACAGCTGTATTTCACACTGAGTAGTTGTTTCTTTCCTGTCTGTCACTGCTAAGCGAGGAGACAGAGTGGCGTCAGGTAATCTCCAATTTCCCTCCACTTTTTGTTTTATACTTTTATCCAAGATCATTGACAATTCATGTTTAAATTTATGTTGCAAAATGAATATCTATAAACATTCTATTGTTTTTTTTCTACTTCTATTACCTAACCTTTCAATAAGAAGAGCTTTCACTTATTAATGGGAACTATTTGGTTACTTTACAATACAGTTTTTATTTTAAAGAAAAAGTATTTAACTCATGATAACAAATACAGTTAACTATTTAACTATTTAAAACTATAAGGCCATAAGGCCACAAATAGGGAAGCTATGGGAGAAATGCTTTGAGGGTAAAATCACCAGGACTTCTTTTCCATGGAACATATTATAAGAGTAGGGTTGGAGTGCAAAGACTCATAGAAGATAGTACAATGTTGTTAGTGAAAGTTTTAACCTACTTCACTTTGACGTCACATTAACTTGAATCTAACTGCAGAGACCCTGTTTCCAAATAAGGTCACATTCACTGGTCCCAGGAATTGGGCATAACATTTTAAGGGACACAGTTCACCCAGAACAATGACTATGTTATGTTAAATTGGCTAGTATCATTTTTGGTGTCTCAATGTCTTCATGATCCTTGTTCAGTCTATACATTCAAAGGCTATTGCTGATTTGTATAGGTATCAATATATTATATGCATGGATATATACCTGCACTTGCCTGTATATTCATACAATTTCCATTTTTTTGTAAACAATTTTTCAGGAAAGGCTAAAATTGTGCTTAGTGATAAACAGGATTTTTATTTTTAATTTTGGCCCCTCATTAGTGCTTTTATTAGGAAAAGGTCATTTAAAAGTTAACCTATTCCTTCCTTGAATATTGCAGTGTGCAGCCTTCAACATTTCTCTTAAAACACGACTACTGCATTTGGAAGACTGTCTGGGTCACCTCGTGCCATGGAAGGGTGTTTGTGTTTGCTGTTAGAGTCCCCTGTGATAGTTTTGTCTGTTAGGCAGGGCTTTCGCTGAACTCAGTGGGTGATAAGTGGATGTTTTTTAGTGTGGGTTGAAAAATCTTTCTTAAACCTTAGTGTGTGGAGAGAAGGCTTTGCTTTGTTTCTCCGTTATTTCAGAAGTCACAAGCAATCGCGTGTGCAGCTCAACTCAGCATTTGCACTGAAATTTTAGTAGCTGATTAATTAATTTTTTCCATTGGTTTGGATAACATCACTTTAGTAGTTCGATGTAGTTAGCCATCCTTATTGAAATAAATGATTTATGATTGTTCTGCTTTTAGGTGTTCAATAAATTTAAGAATATTTAAAATAAAGAATTTACATTGCTTTAAATGATCAAAGTTTTTCACTATATTGACACGTTAGGTCATGATTTCTCTTTTTCTGTAATGCATCTTTCATATTCATGTGAGTGAAGGAAACAATCTTGTTTTCCAGGTACTGCATAAGCCGACCACAATATAAGACTTCTTGTGGCATCTCTTCATTAATTTCTTGTTGGAATTTCTTATACAGCACAATGGGAGCTGGAAGGTAAGTATGTCAATTTACTAGTCTCCCTAAACTCCCAATTTGAAAGTAGTTTAATGTTGCTTTTTCTATAAGGGGAGGTTTTGAGAACACGTTTTTTCACAAATTAAGAGGAAACATCTGCATTTTGTTATAAGTCTGGTAGCTTAAAATATATGCATGTATGCTTTTCAATAAAATAAAAATGAAAAATATTACTTAAATTGTTTGCCAGTCAGATGGACTTATTAACATTGAGACAGCTTTGCATGTGATTCGAATTGTAAAATGAAAAGCAATATTTCTTTTGCAGCCTTCCACCTATTACTCAAGAAGAGGCTTTACATATTTTGGGCTTTCAACCCCCATTTGAAGATATTAGATTTGGCCCTTTCACTGGAAATACAACACTCATGAGGTATGAAGCCATCACTCTGTGCCTTTAGTAGGTAGCAATGCCTTATTTCTAGTTCAGTTGTAGGTGGGTTGACCGTACGCTGTGTATATTGATGCTGGCCCTCAGCCTCGCATAGATACAACAAACCAGTGCTATGGCTGGATTTCTCTAGAGTGGGAATAATGGCCTTCACTGCTATAGAACTCTTGCTATGAGCAACTCTTTTTTGTTATTTTCAGATGGTTTAGACAAATTAATGACCATTTCCATGTAAAAGGATGCTCTTATGTTCTATATAAGCCCCATGGGAAGAATAAAACAGCTGGAGAAACTGGTAGGTAAATACATAGAAGATTTATATGTGTGTATGTGCTTGTTGGAGTTGCCTCAAAGATAGGCTATTTCGAATCATGAAACATTTTGTAAACCCTCAACAGAGTCTGTTATTTTCATATCTCTTTAGCCAAGGTGAAATCTGTAGGTCACGTCTCAATATCTAGTTTAATATTTTTATCTCTTCTGATATCTACATGTAGAAGTTTTAGAACTTTAAATCATATCATAAGCCCTTCTCTAACACATTGTATTATTTGGGTCAGTCTTTGCTAGTGTGTGTGTGTGTGCACATGTGTGTGTGTGCGCGCGTGTGTGTATTGTACTCAGGGTTTGCAAGGGAAACAATACAGGATACATACTTAATAATATTATTTTATAATAGTCACCCAAAGAGTCAGATACAAAAACAGTGCAGGAAGTCTGTCTATACCCTAAGACCCCAAGAATCCAGCTGAGAGCCTGGATCTCATGGCAATGCCCTGCATCAGTCCTGCTGAAGACCTGGAACCCATGACAATGCCCCCCATGAGTCCACCTGGAGGCCTAGAGCCTGTGACAATGACCACTTCTGGTGCCAAATTCTGTCTTGATTACTTTTCTCTCATTGCTGGAACAAAATACCCAACCCCAAAAGTTAAAGGAGGAAAGGTTTATTTAGCTCACAGTTTGTGGAGGTTTCAGTCCATACTTGGCTGGCTCCAAGGCAAAGTGGCACATGGCAGAGGGTAACAGTTCATGGTGGCAGAAGGTAGCAAAAGCAACAGGAGCAGAAAGGGAGGAGCATGGAGAGAAGACTTTCTGTCCCTTATACTGTATGTAGGCCACACCCACCCCAGGGTGAGTGTAGCACTCACACCCATAATCCCAGCCTTGGAGCATGAATTAACCACAAATTTTAGAAACTGGCTCCCATGACTGCATTAGATTTTGGGGGAAATCTAAACACAAACCATAACAGGGTGCTACTGAAAATCATTCAAAAATAGCATGGAATTTGCTGTTCTGTTTCCTAAAAGGGAATGAAAGGAAAATATTTGTTGCTACACCAGTATCATATCATAAATCAATAGGACAATAGAAAGCAATAAAGTTCTATTGTATAACAGTCTTGGTTATAAAAGAATATTAATGGAGTTGATCTTAAAGACTATTTTAGTTATTTACTAATTATATGATTTGTATTATTTAACAGTTTCCATTTTAAATTGTTACAGTCATCTTTTCACTTTACAAATCAGAAAAATATAAATGTATAAGGGGTGATCAATATGTAAAGTAAATGTTTAAATTAAAAAAATTATACAGTAAAAGACACATTGTCATAAATCCTTCTTTAAAAAAAATGTTTGTTTGTTTGTTTGTTTTGAGGCAGAGTCTTGATGGTCAGCCTGTAGTTCAGGCTGACCTTGAACTCACTATGTAGGCGAGGCTGGCCTCAACCTCACCAATCCTCCTGCCTCAGCTAACCCAGTGCTGGGGTTACACCACCACACCCAGTTCATGAATTCTTCTTAAAATACTCTCCCTTGCTTCAAACACAGTTTTATCATTGTTTTTGCCACTTTCTGAAGTAGTTCTGGAAGTCCTTTTTTATGTTTTACAAGGTGTCATTAAAAATACAGGGAATGCTGCTGCCGGGTGTCATCCAATGGTAAGGTGGTCTCATACGAGCACTACAGTGTGTCTTCATTCATCTTATTCCCAGGATCTGGCACTGTGAGAGCCCTTGCTCTTCCCCAAACTTAATATAACCATGAAAGGTAAACATTTTGGATCCATTCAGGACAGGAAGGCAGCCACATAATGCAACTAAAGACCCTCACGAAAGAGGACTGCAGAGCTGCTTCAGAAAGTGGCAGGAACAATGGCATAAGTGTTTGAAGCGAGGGGGAGGACTTTAAGGAGATTAATGACAAGTGTCTTACTGTAATAAATTTTTTATTTGAACATTCACTCTATTTTTTGATAGTACCTCATGTTGTCAAAGAAAAAACTATTCTAACACTTCTTGAAATGAAAGATGACTTTACTCAATATTGTTGTAATAGGGACGAGTGATCTGACTCAACTCTACATGTAACAAAGACAGCTGGGAATTTATAGTCAAGGAAAAGAGGTAGATGTGAGCGGGGTCTAGCTGCAACATCTGTCACCCTATTGATCACGAGGGCTGATTCAGCTGACCTGGCTGGCCAGATGCCTGTCCCCTTCCTCCCTCGATGCTCCAATCCCTCCTGAAGCTGTGTGCTTGGTTAAAGAGGATGGTGACCCCCAAGAGAGGAGGACCTTTTCCTTTTTCATGGGTATATGAGTAGCTGTACTCCCTTGCTAGATCTCAGCACAAAATCTCAAGGAAAAGGGGACGGGGTCAGCGGTTGTAAAATTACCAAGAGAGGACATCACAGGTAGGAAAATTCTTGCCAAAATGGCATAACAGGCTTTCTGCTTCAGGCAGAACACAGGCTTAGACATCAAGGATATGTGTGTGTGTGTGTGTGTGTGGTGTGATTAGGGACTTAATTAACTCAC
>RJWT010007551.1:12416-27600 GCA_004365215.1 Cuniculus paca | reverse complement strand
TTCCAATCATTTAAAGAAAAAAAAAAGAACTATGGTCACTGAAAACCACAAATATAGTCTCAATTTAGTAATTAAAATTGTCCAGTTCCAAATATTAAATAAAATTCCAAACACTTTCCACATTAAAGATTCTCTTTTATTATACAACTTTCAGATAATGTATCTGTTTTGGGAAAAAATGAGAGAAGAAAAGTTAAACTTATAACTTAGGCACAATAAGAGGTTTAATAATACATAACTATAATATAAAACAATTATTGTTATATTGTAATAAATATTATGCAATAGTGGAAAAAGATATCTGCTACCTGATGTCTTTTCTCATTCTTCCCTATTTAACAGTTGGTTATTGAAACCTCCAGGTTTGGAGCATGAGAGGGAAATAACCAAAAGAGCAGAAAGTTTTTATTGAACTCACAATGTGCCTTTTACTCTCTGAACCTGACACATAATGGCAATGATACTAATAACAAAAACAAAGAAAGTTGCAGATCCTTACAGAGTGTTGATTATGTGTAGAAGTAGTTCTTAGTGCTTTACCATATTAACTTTTTTATCTTACATAACTGAGACAAAGAAAGGTTCAATGACTTGTCCAGGATCATCTAACTGGTAAATGTAGATTTCAAGTTTTAACCCAGTTGATCTGCCTTCAAACTTTTTGTTATAAGGGGTCTTTTGTGGTTCTTTGGAAATTTCTTTTTTTGGGAAGGTCTCTTTTAATGTGGGAGATATATGTCTTTAGCCTGAGGTTTCATAGCAGTCACAGAAAATTGCCTTAGGGGACACCACATTTACAAAATTGATCTTCTGCCTTGACAAACTCTGCAAGTGCAAGGCTGACTCAAACAATGCCACCTCATCAGATTCAATAACCAGTTTTCCTTTCTGTCTTCCTGGTAAAACCTCTCAGATTAGATCCCAGTACCAGCTTCCTAAACCCACCACCTTTACATTCTGCTCTAGATGCAGGCCCATTCATGCTTCTTTTAATAATTGTAGATGAAAGTGAGACTTCTCAACTTCTAAGAAATCCTCTCTTTTCTAAACCTCCAGTCATTTAACTCTTAAAAGCTCAGAGTTCTGAACCTGGTCCTTCATTATTTCTTTTGAAAATTATATACATGGTCTAGAGCACTTTCCTTAGCATCTCATTTGTATCATAACTTAGAGTTTACATATCTTAGAGCAACAACTTTTGCATGTGTTTTTCCTGATATACTTTTATACCTGTAAAAATTTGGTTTCCTCTTTTTCTTCAATGTCTTGATCTGAATTATATATTGGAAAAAAGGAAGATAATTGTATGAATACCTTTATTTTGCCCAAATAAATTGTTTATGCATGCATACACATACAAAGAATATTTATATATGCATATATAATGTCTCTGTATCTACAAAAATGATGTTTTAGAGGCATTCCGAAAAGTTAATTTTTGGAAAGTTGTGTTTTCTTCTAGCACTAGGAAGTGAGTCCAGGGCCTTTGTTCACACTGAGCTACATCCTCAGCCCTTTTTATTTATTTATTTATTTTTTTGAAACACTGTCTTGCTAAATCACTAAGTGTCACAAGCTGGGCTTGAACTGGTGGCCATCCTTCAGCTCCTAGAGTCTTGGGATTATAGGTGTATACCACTACACCCTGCTGACCTCTATTTATTCATATTAAGTATAAAAATCTCAGAAAAAGATGAGAAAGATAGCTGAAGTGCTTCTCAAAAGACTAAGCTCTTAAATATGTCCTGTGTTTTATAGGATTGGGTCTATATCCATCTCTGTCCACTTCATGATGGAACTGATTTATTCTATTCCCTGGTGCTATCTGGAGTCTTAGAAACTGGAGAGAAGCGAGACAAAAAGTTAAAGTCAGCTCTGCTTACTATAGAATCACTTTCCCCCTTTAAATCAGTTTGCTGGGGCCCATAATTGAGAAGTTTCTTAACAAAGAAACTATCGACTTAACACTAGTAGATGGTGTGTGGTCCATCTGTATTTTGGAAGGCTCTGTTCTTCCCTTTCACCTTTTAAAAGCTTTATTACAAAGTGAAAACATCTCCCCGGTAAAGTTTTTCCTGGATTATTCTGCCTTTAGCTTCAATTCCTGTGTACAATTTTCCCTAATCTTTCCTCATTCCTTCCTCCTGCCCCAGGAATGGGCAAGGTGGTTGATATGTTAAAGGTGGTTGATGGTTAAATAAATGTGTATAGCAACATCGTGTGAAACTTTTCAGCCCAAAAAAGAAAAATCTATGATTATGAAAATAATTTTATTGCGAAAATTATCACCAGAGTGTTTCAATTCTTACTCTGCTTCCAGAGGAAAATGCTATTTTGAATGGGGCATTTAGGTCAACGTTTCATTTGGATGAATCAGTTCTCCTGCCATATACTTTTTCTGAGTGTGAAATGGCAGATGATCATGTAACTACTTTATAAATGCCAAAGCATTCATATATATATATATATATATATATATATATATATATATATATGAATTCATGTATATATGAGTTTCATATATACATGAATTCATGTATATGAATATATATAAATTCATATATATTTCCATCCCTTCTCAATGCATAAAACTTTCCCATTCTTCCTGGGGATAAATTGACAGGAAAGACTATAGTTTTCTTTGTCAAATATTGTCAGCGTTCAAATTATTTAATTAAATGTTTATATATTCAGTCTGAGTTGTAATGGTGAGCACATTTGGCTACTTTTCTTGAGATATTATAGAATGATGTTTGTCAAGATGTTAAACTCAGAAAAAGGCAACCAAGGAAGTGAGAAACTTGGAGGCATGAATCTATTTTTAAAAGACCAAACCTACTGATTTTTTTTGTCTCAAAGAAGGCACACTTTTAAGGGTCAGCATTGCTGATCTCTGAATCCCGATCAAGTCATATCAATACTTTGCAGGTAAATGAATGAGAAATAAGGGGAAGGAAAAGCTCTATATTTAGGAAAGCAGTCTATCTCAAAATTTTTCTTGGAGAGCTGGGGAATCCTAATGCTCCTTTTAATTTTTGGCTTAATAATTAATCTAAAGGCATAGCATTTCCCCTAGTATTTATATTAGTTCTTCTGGCCTTCTAAGGACTTGGAATCTGCCAAGAGGAACTCCCAAACTGTCATGCTGTAGCACATATTCTAAATGTTTAAAAAGATATTGAAGTCAGAGAATGAAAACTTCTAAGAAAAGAGAATTATAAACACCTTTACTTATCCATTTATTGTGACAGTTACCTTGGCCTATGAAAGATCTCAACTTGTTTATAAGTACAGTGAAGTGATGGATAAAATATTTTCTGGTTTTCAATACTACACTTAAGTGGAAGGCTCTGTTAGATAATCTCATCTAGTGGTTTACTTTCACTCAAACTTCCAGGAATAACCATTTCTTATTGGCATTTCTAAGACTCTAAGAGATGACATATCAGTAGATCAGAATAATAGTCTCTCAACCCCAGGGTAAACCCCTTTGATAAAGGAATACATTAAATTCATGGGAGGAATATGAAATTTGGGAAAGATCTTCATAAATTCAACATTTTTTTTCTTCACATTGAATCATGTATCTAGTGTGACATTTTCATACTATAGATGAGAAAAGTGAGATTTTTCCCAAGTTCCACAGATATATTAATGAGAACACTATACTGAAGTTCAAAGCTATACCTACATTCCAGTATTATTTTTGTCTTGCCATACTGGATTAAAAAATGGTTTATATTTATGTGGTATTTGTCCTCAGTAGGCATTTGTATGTCCCCATGTAATCCTATTCTAATTTACTTAAACATTAATAGGAAAACATTAGTGTCAAAAATCAGATAATAGTGGAAAAAGAAATTCAATGTTTCTACCTTTATTTATACCATCCTATGCATCTGTAGTTCAAACATGCTTTATTTACACATTTGTCATATTTGATGAGTACTTCTTCCACTCATGCACAGCTCACTTATCTATTGAATTTTCCTCTTTACCCTGTGCTTCATAAAGATATACTTTATCTAAATGTAAAACAAATTTACTACTACTATTAATTATAACAATTTATAAGTTTTTCTGAAGGAAATATTCCTCACCATTAACAGTCTGATATTCTCATAATTGGAAATAACAGTAACTAGCACTGAAATAAAGCTTTCAAATTTCAAAACACATAGCCCCACATGTAGATAAATTATATTTATTTATCTAGGTCAAACTACCAAAATAGGATAAAAAGTTTTGTCATTTCTGTATTCTCTTTAGTATCTATCCTTACAAGTTGTGAAAATGATTTGAAGTGAATGTGTAACTATTATTGATAATATTCCTGTGAATCAGACAACATACTAAGCTTGTAACTACCAAGAGCACTCACAGCAGCATGTGGCCAAGCTTGGGTTGAAATTGTGGACATCTGCCAACAGTCCACTGTACCCCTTTCTGCACCCTGCTGGCACAGGCTGCTGTGTTTTGATTTAATCAAGAAACCTGAGCATAGATATTGATGACCTAAGTTTATTTTTTATGGTGACTTTATCCATGGTCTCTCATATGGTACTTCAAGGCTTTGTGATTTTTCAAAAATGGATCACCTAAACAAAGATTGCTCTAAAAAGCTTAAAACCACACACACACACACACACACACGCACACGCACACACACAATCTTAGTATAATAGGAGCACTGAATTAAGTGTTTAATTTAGTTAACTCAGAAATGTTAGAATCATTGGTAAGATAAAATCAGATTGGATGATGCCAGGTCTTTTTTGATATCAGGAATTGAACTCAGAACCTCGTTCTCTCTAGGCAGGCACTGTGCCGCTGAGCTACATCCCCAGCCTGGTGCCAGGTCTTAAATCCCATTAAACATCTGGAAATTCAAATAAAATGGAAGCAGTTTCTCATAAAATAAAAAACATGCATGGGCAGCAGAATCAGCTAGATTTTTTGCTGTAGTCCCAGCTATGCAACTTTCTAGCAAGGTGCTTTTATAGTTGGTTGAACTGTCTAAACCTTAGTTTTCTCTCTCATGAAATGGGCACAATAATCCACTCTCAACATTTGTTGTGGGGACTAGTATTAAAATAATAGGCCCAGGATTCCTGGCATAGTAGCTCAATAAATCACAGTTGTGAGTGTTTTAGGATGATGATTACTATGACAATTATGCCTATATCAACACTGAGTGTAGAATCAAAGTAATAAAAGGTGTTTTATTAAAAATCCTCCTCTCCATTGTAGGACTTATCATTATTACTAGGATGAAACAGTATTATTAGTTAAAGGAAAGCACTTCATTCCTTTCTAAAAGGCCAATTAGAAGTAAATTTACAGGAATTACAATGAGAAAATGTTAACTAGAGACAAATTACTTACTTAGAAAGAAAAGCCTGGAAAATGGCTTACAATGTTAAATCTCTGATTCCTTGAGCAAACTGTTTCATTTCTCTGCCTTTCAGTTTCTGGTGTGACAAGAAAGGCTTCTAAGATCTATCCTTTTCAACTCAAAATTCTAGAGTTCTATGAATTTCCTTTGCGAGAGTCACCAATAGCAGCTTATAGTCTGGAAGGGGAGACAAGTCTTTGTATAACCTCCCTCAAGTGACCTCATGAGGGTACAGAATATATCAGTGTTGTCTGGGAACCTGGAAGGGAGTAGAACAATTTAGCCTCTGGCTTAGGAGAGCTCTTGGATGGTTCTCACTGGAATCTGGAAGGCCAGTTGTTCAGAAAGCTTAATGCCCAAAACCTAGTTCTTAGAGTAATTTAAAAAAAAGTAAACGATAATTTCTTATACTTGAAGGAGAGTAGTTTTCTGCAGCACTACACCAAAAAAAAAATTCTTAAAAGCTTCTACAACACTTGTCAATATGGTAATAAACATATTGATAATAAACATATTGATAGTAAACATGCCAGCTAGTATATATTGTTGCATATAATATATGGAACATAACATTATTTTTACTTATTTGCAGCAAAACCAAGGCAAATGCCCAGCCCAGAATTGTTCAGTGGAAGCCCCTGCGTGGATGCCTGTCCATCACTGTACAGTAAGTTTGATTATTTCAAGATTGGCCACATTTGAAGGAGAAATATTTTTATGTTTTAGAACCACCTTAGTGCAATGAGCTAGAATATTCAAGAGCAACCTTTTGAAAAGAGAAACTGTGTATTTTCAAAAACTACTGAGATTAGGAATTCTATACATTTTTTCAGAGTCAGGATGACTAGCAAAATATTTCTCTAAGTGGGCTATTGATGAGTTAGATTTACATTAAAACGAATATATTTGCATGTATATTTTTCTGAACAGCTTTGTATTCAGCAATATTTGATTTTAGATGCCTTTGAGAGGAATGCTTTCTCTTCTATATCATTGTTTGTTGACTGCTTAATAGTGATGAGTAAACGGACTTGCAATTTTCATTTTACTGTAATAATACTCCCTGCATTTGTGTAGAATTTTCTATCAGAGATCTTTCAAGTGCACTGGAAAAAAACAGGTACTGTGTCATTATCCGTGTGTTACAGATTACAGACTTCAATGTGAAGAGAGTAAGAACAGAACATCAATTGCATAGCTGGCAATAGATCCCAGATACCCTATGTCTGTCTCCTTGCATGTACTTGTTCTGCTACACTGTGTTTTGAAGTAAATGAAGAAAGTAGCTGATTTGTATGATATACTCTTATACATGCATTGCCTGATAGAAATGTCAATGGTCCCTTGGGAAATGTATGTGCTCTAATCACAATTTGCATATCATGGAGTGATGTGTGTGAGATGGGGAAAAGAAATAAGAAAGTTACTTTTTGGTGTTTCCCTCCTTACAGGAATTATAAAAGTGATATGTGGTGCTTCCTCAATGTCTGCATCTAGGGTCAGTGCACAGACTGCTGAAAGTTTCAGCTGGGCTGCTGTAGCAGGACTTATGACTGTGCTGCAAGGCAGTGGGCATGAGGGAAGTTGGTTTTCATTCAGGTCATGTAAGGGATGAAGCATTTTTTTCTTGGCTTTTGTTTATCTGTGAAAGAAGGAGAAGGTGAAGGGGATGATGATGCTAAATTTTGGAGAGATTTCTGCAGTGCAGAGGCAGCCCAGATTTGTGAAAGACTTAGAGAATAAAAATGCCACACTTTTGTGAGCAGATGGCCAGAGGGAAATGCATGCTAAGGGATTCCGCTAATGCCAGAGAGAGGACAAGTTTTTATGATTTTATCTTCATCAGTCACTCCTTTTATTGTATCTCTGATGATACTATCTCATAATTACTGATTTGTGTGTCTGCTTCTACAAGGAGACCTTAGGGTCCTAGTGTACTTACACCTGGGTTAATGCCTGCTACATGGTTGGAGCTCTGTAAGTGAAAGCTCAATTCTGATACTTCAGTTTATTGATTTTCTGTCTAGTGAATTCTGTGATGTAAATATGCCTTGTCCCCTTCTAGAACTCATTTTGAAACTTAGTTCCCATTGTCATGTGTTAAGAAAGCAGAAATTTAACCTGACTATGATATTTTGTAGTGAGATCTTTCTGAGGTGATTAGGATTAGACAAGGTCATTGGCATGGAACCCCTATGGTTGAATGTTGGTGGCTTTATATGAAGGAAAGAGACCTGGATACATGTGTGCTCCCTGCTGTCCTCATGTGATGCCCCATGCTGTCTCAGGGAAGCCAGAAAGAAGGCTACCACCAGATGTGGCTTCTTGACCTTGGACCAGAATCATAAGCCTATATACACCCTTTTTCTTTGTGACTTAGGTAGTCTGTGGTATTGCATCTTTAGCAGTGGAAAACAGACTCTGTTAATATGTTTCAGTACATTGTTTCTACAATGCTCTGATTTCTTGTTAAGGAGAAATAATAATGCTTTTGACCCTTCTAGGTTGCTAATTTTTATTTCTCTTCTTCCTGGGTCCTTTCATACTTTTATTCTCACTGAATACCACAGAATATGTGTTTTAGGAATTTTTGTATTCAAACTAGTGAAAATTTAGTAATTTCATTCAGCTATGATATATAATGACACTATAATGACACTATGTCATTGCTGGAGATACAATCATGAATAAGACACCATTCCTATTTTTATCAAATATACCCATCTATAATATCAATATGAATTTTTAATTAGTAACTGATCCTTTATTACACCAATGATTTCAAGCCAAAGTAAAAGAAAGTTGACAACCTGCTTACTTTGTACAGTCTTATCGCAAGGAGAAATCAGTCTTTCGGATTATTGGGAAATAATAATAACAATAGTAGTTCACTTTTCATTCTTATATTGAAGTAGAACTCTTGGGATCTAGGGATTCCAGATTAGGTCTTTCTACTATGAGACCTTAAGAATTACAGATGTAATTAGCTTAAGGCTCTTCCTAAAGATCATAAGTCAAAAATGCCTAATTTAAAGTCTGATTTTCAATTCTATGGTCAGGCGAGAGCATCAGCAAGATGTTTCTTATCACTTCTGCCATCGAACTGGGAGTTGTTGGCTTCATAAGTTTCCTTTGCCATTTATTTAAATGTTATAATGATTATATTCTTTGAGTGGGGCAGATATGATCTGGAGGAGTTGTGCAACGTATAATGATCTCCTTCTCTGCCAGTGACCTTGATCCGTAGAGGTGGATTCCCTGGGGCCATGTTTGGGTGGATGGGCCTGGCCTTATTCATAACTAACTGATTCAGGTGTGGACATTTGTTCCAAACAATGGCAGATGGAGTCTTATTCCTGAGAATCTGACATTTATCCTAAAGAGATATTGTTACGGTTTAGATCTAAAATATTCCTCTCAAGTCTCATATATTCAGAAGTGGGGGTGTTGGAAGGTGACTGACTGTGCAGTGGGGATGTTATATGCATCAATGGATTAATCCATTGATGAGTTCATGTATGAATGTGTTATTAGGAGATCTGACCAGAAGTGGCAGGTAATTGGGGACATAATGTGGAAGTATGTATTCTTGTTTTCCTGCTCTTCTCTTCTTCCTGGATGCCAGGAGATAAGCAACTTCTCTCTACCATGCTTTTCCACAGCGTTGTTTCTGCCTTGGAGCCTGACAGTCAGTCAGTTCATAATCCTCTGAACAATGAGCCAAATCAAGCATCTCTTTCTTTATATTGTGGGCATTGGATATTGCATCTCAGTGAAGGGAAAGTGACTATACAGATATTAATTGGTAGTTATCCCTATTAAATCATCTGAATGACATTACTGTGGTAACAATTTATGAACTTCACTTGCTAAGATCCCTGGAGCTGCCCTTCTGAGATTTTTTACTACTCATTGTGTGGACAAATCCTAATAGATTGCTGATAATCATTAAATTAATTTCTTCTCAAAATGTTTAGATTTCTGTTTTATTTTATTTGGGAGTTATTTGATTTACTTTCAAGTCAAAAGAAAAAAACTCTAAGTAATATATCAGGTAGCAATGTTTTTTGAGCCTCCATTCCTTACCCCCAAACCTGAGGTAATGAGTAGTAGTTTCAGACAGAAAAAAGCATTCTAAGCACTGAGATTTTTATATCTTATAATAGTCTATTCATGTGACATATCTGGCTCTGTATAACGCTTATGCATTTTAAAATGGCCAAAGAATAATTTGATAAAAACTTAATTATAGAATGAAAAAAAATGGCAGTTAGCTATACAATTAGCATACACATATTTATATAACAAAGAACTGCATATGGTATATAAAGTCATCCAGTATTGATTTTCATTTTCTTATCTCTTAAGGCATAGTGAAAATCATACTTTCACATTTTAAAAGAATATCTCAACTGTCTCAAATCCTCTAAGCACAGAATCGGTTATAAATAAATTAATATGCTCTTACATGCATAATAAGTGGATCATCTCTATTATTTGTGTGCCTTTTCAAGTTCAGCTGATTCTCTTCTACATTACTTTTCCCACTGCCCTATTCTTCTTCTTTGGTGTTTTGTTCTAGAATGATTGTATTCTTGTAATTGAACTTTATTACTTTTTGCAAAAAAAAAGGTGGTCTTCCTGTGCACATTTAACCCAAGTTAAAGTGCAGAGCATTTTATCATTGGTTTTCCTAAGAAGACGTCTTTTTCCAAATTGCTTTATAAATGCCTGTCATCAGTTAAATATTGCCTTGAACATGGTTTCTATTGCTATTTGTTCAGTTTCTCCCAAGATGTTCCCATTTTTCGCTTTTCATGATTATGTAGTAATGGGTCAGAGAGGTTTTTATTTTCTTTACTTTTTCAAGGCTTCTCCTTTTAGCCAGAATTGTAATATGCAGATTAAGATTTAATCTAAAAAGAAATGTTGCCCCAAGTAATTATGCATAGCTATGGACATAATTATACTTTCTGATTGACTGTAAATGAAGTATCTTCCCTAGTGAGAGTTATAACAGTTCGTTTATCTTTCATTGTTTGGCCACATTAAGCTCTAGAACAATACACTTCCTTACCCCTATACTTTAAATTTAATTGGGTTGTATGCCTCATTGGTTTGTATGACCACAAATATGAACACAGTAGTTACTCAAAACACTGCCACTTTTAAACAATTGAGAAAATGCCCATGGATTCTAGGGCCCAGATGAAGAAAGGCAAATCTCTGTATTTTTAGTGAACTAGACTAAGAATTAGTTCCTGAAACTTGGAAAATAAGTATTATAAAAGTAATGATATAGATATTTTAATAATAATAGTAAAATATCTATTCTATTCAGGAGACTGCGTGACTGCTGCATTTCTATGTATGTCTTTGGACCACTCAATACAACTAAGGCTTATGTATAGATGTGATCATTTTGAGAAAGTCTTAAACTCACTCCCTAGTTAATGGCCGTAATGTGTGATTTTTTATTGATTAGACATGTATTTTATAAATCCTTATGCATTTTCAGAATAATTGTTTTGCTTCTCTTATACGTCCCTTAGTGGAAATGAAAGGATAATATCAAGAGAGAATTTTATAAGCTAATTTGAAAATAAAATCCTGGCTGTTATAGAGCTTATCAAAGATCTTGCTATTGCTGTATGTAATATATATAACTGTATATAATATTTATTCCTAACTACATATATAAAATATTTTTTTAAAAATCATATAAATATTTGTGAATTAGAACACTGCATTCTGAATACATCAATTCTTGTTTGCCCTTTCTAGAAACATTTATCGAGCATATATTATGAGTTATAGCTGAACCTTGGATTTCTCAGTCTATAGCAGGAAACAATACATGTAAATAATTATTATACTTGGTAAAATATTATATAATGATGGTCTATAAAAAAGCCATAAAATTTCAAAATTGAAAATTACCTAGAGATGAGGTTTGAAAGACAAAAGGTCCAGTGTTTGATCATAGTTAAGAATATAAACCTCAGAGTTCAGTAAGAATTTTGTTACAATATTAACTCTGCCACTTATTAACTGTATGACTGTGGATAATTTACTTAACCCCTCCAACATATGTACACTACAGTATATTTTGAGGTTTACATAAGAGAATGCATAACAACTGTTAACATGGTAGTTGACACAAAGTAAATGCTTGATAATTATTGAGAAGAGAGAAAGAGAAAAGCAGGTCTTTCCAGAAAGAATTGGATGAGAACACGAAAAGGCAATAACTCATTATTAATTAGGGCTACTTAGCCCTTCAAAGAAGGCGTTCAGATTGGGACAGGGAATTGTCCCAGGAATTAATTATTATACAATTTGTTAAGCCTTGAAAGCAGAATTTTGCAGCTCTTGAAAATTTTTTCTGACAGGCAGTAACTGATTGTACAAGAGTGTTATCATGTTTGTATTCTGAGTAACATGAAGCGATTTTGGAGACTAGGTACTCTTTTTTATTTAAAAACATTTTAACATTTTCCTACTATGTCTCTGTAGATTATGAAAGTCATTTTTCTCTTTATTGAGAAATCAATAAAGGCAGATACTCCTCTTAGAAGCCAGAAAGGTTCTTTTAAATTGTTATTTCGGCAAGTTCAAAACATTACCTACTATCATGATCTCACATTACCCACTGTCATGATCATGCATCCTAGCTGAAACAGTTAATACAATGTCCATAAGCTATTATGTAGTAGTACTAAAGATAGTCATTTCGCCTTTCCTCTTTCTCCTCCCTCTTCCCCCTCCTCCTTCTTCTTTTGTATCTCTTCTTCAAATTTTTTTCAGTATGCATTATGTGACCTAATTTTGTATACTGCCCAGGATCATGCCACCCAGGAACATCTAACCCACTCATAAAGCAGTATCTGTGTTCTAGGTATTTCCAGAGTTCCTATGATTATAGCACCCATTGGACTTACTCTGTTGCTGGGAAATTACACACAAAGTGTCTTTGATGAATGTTTTCTTTCCAAAGACTGGATACAATTTTTATTTTGGGGGGCAAGATTTTCATACTCTCAGCAGTGTCCTTACAGAATGGAAAGTCAGAACATTATCAGATGATCATAGTTTTTGGAAAATTGCATAAAATTGCAGAGTGCAGAACCTCAAATTGGTGAGCACTGGGATTAGAGTGTATCTGGCCATATGGGTGGTGGTCACGAGATTAAAAAAAATACATTATCTCAGAAAAAGCACAATGCACTTTAAGAAATGTGAATTTTGTAGGATGGCTCTGGTCCAGATTTTGCTAGTCAGGTTCTCTAAATCACGGAAGATGAAATTTATACAATGGATAGCTGCTCTTTTCTCTTCTCTCCTGGCCCTTATAGGACTTTAAACTTACACTAGTTTCTTCCCTAATTCTCAAACATTCTGCTGGAGTACTTACATAAAAAAATTTTTGTTAAACTAATCTTTCAAATATGCCTTGAAAAGGAACCCACAGTATTTATGGAGGAGAGCATTGGTTCATGAATGTGATGAAAGCGCATTCTCAGGGAGTACACAGAGAAGTTACACAGAAAATAAACAAAACAAAACAAACAAACAAACATAAGCATATACTCAGCATGCCTTAGATGAAGAGATGGTGGCTAATAGCCCTCAGATTATTCCTGAGGTTTAAGAAACTAAACCTTGGGAATAGTAGGTAACCATTAGGGAACCAAAGGCAGGCTGATAGTAAAACTCAGGTCGACAGAGTTTATGTTCTGTGTTCCCACCTTCCTCTTCCTATACTTTAAAATTTTTTCCATTAATATTTAATTTTGCCTTTATACAATATGATTGATTTTGGGTGCTCACTATCTATGCTTTTATTCCAATCTTCCCTTTTTTTTGTCATTCACTCAAAGATCTGATAGAACACGGGAGGAATATAAACCATTCTGACGTTGTTTTCTGTGGGCCTTGGGAGTTTTTATTTTAAATTTTATATAGTTTTCTAACAGTGTTATTTATTTTTTCACATTTGTAGTGATACATAATTTTCATACCTTGCAGTGTACCCATTTCAAGTGCAAATTCAATAATTTTTAAAGTCCATTCAGAGTTGTACATCTATCACTACATCCAATTTTAGAACATTTTCATTACCCTAAATGAAACTATACTCATTAATAGTCTCTTGTTAACTACTCTTCCTTCACCATGGGAAAACCACTAATGTATTTTCTGTTTCTATAGATTTGTTTAGTAATCTGGATATTTCCTATAAACAGCATGATGTAACATGCTATATTAAGTGACTGATTTGTTTCACTGAAGATGTGTTTTCAAGGGTAAACCGTGTTATTATGTGTATTAGTTTTTCATTACTTTTCTGTTGAAAAGGTTTTCATTGTATGGATATACCATGTTTTGTTTATCCATTATCAGTTGATAGATTCTTAAATTGTTTACATTCTTGCATATTATGAATAATGCCACTATGAATATTCTTTGCAAATTTCTGTGTTGATATATACTTTCCATTCTGTTAGGTATATGCCTAGGTGTGGAATTACTGGGTCAATTAACAGATGTGAAGTGGTATCTCATGATTTTTTTTTCTTTTTGGCACTGAGATTTAAACTCAAGACCTTTTACATACTATTTCAAGTTCTCTTTCACTGAGGTGTATCCTAATTTGTTTTTATTTTGATACAGGGTCTTGATAAGTTGCCCAGACTATCCTTGTGATCTCCTGCTTTCACCCCTGTATTACAGGCATGACTACAGAACTCAGTCTTCATTTTTTTTTTTGATTTGCATCTACCTTAGATTAGTGTGGTGTTTAAGTTTAACTGTGTCAACTTGATTGACTTGGGAGCCATCTAGGGGATTAATAAAGTACACTTCTGTTTGTGGGTCATGGAGTTATGACTGTGTTCTGTACATGGTCTCTGGTTACTTCCTTTCTGACATTTTTCCTCTGCTCTGTTTCCTGGCTACTATTAATTTAAGTATTTTGCTCAGCCTCACATTTCTACCATGTTTTTGCCTTGGAGTTAGCCATAATGAACTGAGAATCATTTTTTTAAAATTTTATTTTAGAGAGAAAAAATCAAGCCAAATAAAACAGAATAAAGCCAATCAAAACAAGACAGTGTAAGTGACAAAGGATTTAAAAACAAGGTAACAGGAAATCAACAATGATTACCATAATGCCTCTTGTCTTCAAAATAGCTGCGCATACCTTCAGACATAGTAAAATCAAACAAAACAAACAGAATAGAACTGATAAAAACAAAACAATGAATGCAATACAGGACTTCAAAACAAGATAATAGTGAATTCAGAATGGCTGCCACAATATATCTTGTTATCTTTGAAACAGCTGCCCATGCCATCAGATACAACAAAATCAAGCAGAGTAAAACCCAATCAAATAAAACAATGAGAATGATATAGGATTTCAAAACAAGATAATAGGGAATTAACAATGGCCACAGCCTTCAGAAGGAGATCCCCCATAGATGCTACATTGCATATTGTTATCCTCTGAATAAATGATCAGACTACTGGCTTTAGGCTTGCAAATCAGTGAAACACTACAAGAATTGTTATATTTTACCTCATTAGCTATCATCACAGCCTGTGTTTCTCCAGATAAGCCAGTTGCTTGGGGGTGGGCAGAGAAACGTTGGCTCTTCTTGTCTCCCTGCCCACGTACTGGAAGGGAATGGCGTATGGCTGTCCCCCAGTCATCATGAGCATGGTGTGGACTCACAGGAGGTCTTAGCTTCCTGTTGATTTCTTTTTCTCCTCCCTCAATTAGTATAT
>RJWT010007551.1:0-12316 GCA_004365215.1 Cuniculus paca | reverse complement strand
TTCAGTGTTCACAATTTATCACATACCTGGTCTGTGACCTTAGTGTATTAATACTTAGTCTGTTTTTGTAGTGTATTCAGGCACATGTATTTGAACAAGAGAGACCCATAGTACTTTACTTCCAAACCCATTTAGATACCTTTCTAATAAGCATGGCAATCTTATTACCTAAGCCATTAGAAGATCCAGATAATTAGAACAAGTATATGGAAATTTAGGAGAGAACATCACTAAATTTGCTGTTTTAGCAGCCTTCAAAAGAGCATCCAACAGGGCGGAAAGAAATGTTAAAAAAAAACAAAACTCTTAAACATTATGAGATAGTAATGATGTAAATTTGGTATAGTAGAGTTTTGTTTCTTAACTAATACATAAATGTTGTTCGTGAGTCAATACATATACAAAATTAAAAGTATATGCAAAGCATTTTGAGAAAACATTTGAATTACCTTTGTGTTTTCTAGTTGAGTCTACTAAAATTTTTTGCAGTTTTAAAAAATATTCAAAATAGGCGGACAGGAAGACGCAGCCAAACCCAGCCCTGAGCATCTGCTGCCATTGGAAGACTTGTTTCCTGCCAGCAGCCAGTGAAGACAGGGAGATGCAGCTAGATAGATCCTGTGCACCTGCTGGCTGCCATTTGAGACCCTTGCTTCCTTCAGACAGCCAGCACCCACTGGGATAATCATATAAATACACCCCTGCATGCCTGCCACCATTGGGGGAGTCTTGGTGTAGACACACAGTCTTACAGAAGAAACGGCTTCACTGCCACGCACCCCTGGCCATCAGGGAAGTCTTGGTGTAGCTGCGTGGGTCTGGAGAAGCCTGCCCCATGCCCTGCTACCTCTCTGAAAACCTGGGTGCCTGTCCCATTCCCCTACACCACAGAGGGGGAGCCCTAGTGATAACCCACTTATTATTCCTGCACGAAACAGGATCTAACAACCCCTCAGGACTCACCTCAGAATCTGATAAAATCCCATTTCACCCTTACTATACAATGTGGGAAGCCTCTGGGATCCCACAACAGGCTTGTTGGGAGGACCCAGAGGGATGTCAAGAGGAAGGAGCAAAAGGCAATCTCAGACCTCCAGCCCACACATAACAAGTCTGGGAGATACAGTCATGGAAGAAACTGGAGGTCACACACCTGAAATCTCTGAGAGGATAGCAACTGAAGTAAAGAAACAACTTCACAAGACTGTAAAAGTAATCAGATCAGAAATAATGTCTCAGGTAAAAGAAGAAATCACAAACATAATGAAAGAATTGCTGAGCATATCTAAACAAGATGTAGATAGAAAAGAGGAGCTTAGTAAAATGATGAAAACCTTGAATGAACAATATACAAAGGAATTACAATGCATGAACCAGATTCAAAGAGCTATCCAGGAAATTAAAAAGTCAATTGAAAGCACATTAAAGAGACTGAAAATAGACCTTCAGACCTTGAAGACAGGATTGCAGCTAGCAATCATGAAAGGAAAAATCTCATAAAAGTAACCAGGAACCAGGAAATAACAATTTAATGACTGCAAGATGATGCAAAGAAAAATAATTTAAGTATGATAAGGATCAGCAAAAAAGCAGGAAAAAATGAAAGAAAAATACTATTTACAGAAGTAATAGCAGAAGACTTCCCAAACATGAGGAAAAGATCGGGCACACAGATAATTGAGGCATATAGAACTCCAACTAGCCATAACCAAAATAAATCTACACCCAGACATAATAATCAAGATCCCAGAAATTCAGCACAAGAACAGAATATTAAAAACTGAGAAAAGAAACAGATCACCTATAAAGGAAAACCCATCAGAATCACAACAGACTCCCCAACACAAACCATTAAGTCAAGAAGAGTTTGGAGTGAAGTGTTTCAAAACCTGTAAGAAAACACCTTCCAACCTAGATTTATAAACCCTGAAAGAAAACAACTTCCAACCCAATTTTGAAAGATAGCTGTAAAGACAAAATAAGACACTTCCATGCTAAAAAACAACTGAAAGAATTCATGACCACCAAACCAACCCTACAGAGAGTGCTAAAGGGTATTCTAGAGGTAAATAAAGATGACCATGGCTCTAGGAACAGCAGCAGAGGAGGATCACCAAACAGGACAGGCAGTTGAATGAAGGGGAAAAGTAGAGAGCCAACAGCAGGAGGATAGCATGTCAGAGATGAACCAATGTATGCCGTTGTAACCATTAACGTAAATGGCCTCAATTCACCAATAAAAAGAAAACAGGGATAATGGATCAAGAAACGAGATTCATCAATGTACTGTATACCAGAAATACATTTAAGTTGAAAGAAAATTCACAGACTGAATATCAAAGGAGAAAAAACAATTGTTCCACATGACAGGAGACCAGAAAAAAGCAAGGGTAACTTGTACATCCACTGCAGAATGGATAAGAAAGGTATGGTATTTTCATATAATGGAAAGATAGGTAAATGGATGCAACTGGAGATCATGTTTATGGGTGAAATGATTTGGACTCATATGGATGAACACTGAGTTATCTCCCTAGCAAAAAAAACTGAAGGAGTTAGTGGCATCCAAAAAGCACACTAGTTGTTATGAAAGTGATAATGGAGGAAATGCCTAAAAAGGGAAAGTGATAACCACTGTTAATTGCCTATTATGTTTTTTTAATTCTTGTATCATTTTCATAATTTTGTTAGGTTTGGTTTTATTCCGTCTTGTTTTGTTAGATTTTACTGTGTCTGATGGTATGGACAGCTATTTTGAAGATAATGGTTACCATTGTTGATGTTATGTTATTTTGTTTTGAAGTCATATAATTCTTTCATTCTTTCATTTTGAGTGGTTTTATTCTGTTTTGTTTCATTTGATTTTATTATATGTGATGGCATGGACAGTTATTTTGAAGAAAACAAGAGACATTATGGTAGCCATTATTGATTTCTTGTTATTTTGTTTCAAAGTCCTGTAATGTTTTCATTCTTTTGTTTTAATTGGTTTTAGTCTGTGTTGTACTGTTTGGTTTTATTATGTGTGAAGGTATGGGCAGCTGTTTTGAAGAAAACAAGAGCTATTATGGTAGCCATTGTTGATTTCTTATAATCTTGTTTTGAAGTCCTGTAATGCTTTCATTCTTTTGTTTTGATTGGTTTTGTTCTGTTTTGTTTTGTTTGATTTTATTGTGTGTGATGGCATGATAGCTATTTTGAAGAAAACAAATTACATTATGGCAGCCATTGTTGATTTCCTGTTGTCTTGTTTTGAAGCTATGTATCACTTGCATTGTTCTGTTCTGATTTGCTTTATTCTGTTTTGTTTTGTTTTATTCTCTTTAAAAAAATTCAAAATAAAAGCATGTATATTGCTGCAGTTGATAAGCTAATTCTGTGGAAGATTCATATTTGTAAGTATCTCTTTCTTTGATATTTCTGATAAATGAACAGCATGTTTTAGCATATTGAAACTCCTAGAATAGTAAACTCTTCTCTTACCCAACTCAAGTAACTGAGATATTGGGTAGAAATTTTGGTGGAGGAGGTAGTGATGTTAAGGGAAAGAGAGGCTGATGGCAAATCAGGAAGTCTTGGTTATGTGTACAATATTTGCCTTGAGTGGTATATTATCATTGATAATTAACAGTGCACTGATTTTGCAGTATGTATATATTGGTTTTACATAGGATTTTCAGGCTAGGTTAATGTTCTTGCTTTTCACCCATCATTGAAGAAGGGAATGTTGCATTGTAGTAAGGACATCAGTTTTGGAGACAGACAGAGCTAATGAAATGGCTTCTCTTATTGCCCTCATGATCTTCAGCAAGCATTTCACTATCAACATCTCTACCTCACTTTCCTCATTTGTGTAATTAAACTAACAGTAAATACCTACCTTCTAAAATGATTTTAAGAATTAGAGATAATAAATGCAATATTCCTAACTCAGTTCCTGGCATATGGTTACTACATGTTAATTTTGTTACTATCATGACTTTATTTTTATTGACTAAGGAGAACTCTCAAGGTGGATAGAGTTGAAGATCTATGTTGCTTCTCAAAGTCATTTGAGTAATGCACTCTAACAGATTAGCCTACTCTCAGATTACCTCAGAAACTGTAAAATAAAATTGAAAGTATGGTGTGTTTAAATTATCTAACACTTTTTTTTTTAGAAAAAGAGCATAAAGTTTTGAATTTTTCTGTTTGTGATTTATTTTACAATTTCTGTATTTTTGAAAGTATTTTCTGAACTCAGAAACATTACTGTAATTTTTTTGTCTACTTGAGTTCCTTAAAAGTATTTTTGGAGACTTATTTCCAGCTCTGCATGGGGAAAGAGCATTTGGCAATGTATATGATTGGTTTGGGACAATTATGATTGCACTAAATATGAATGATTAGTTCAGTATAATTATGATGAAACACTTTTCTAGAAAACAAAGTAAATCGATGTCCTATGAACTCCCGTGTGTGCCTGTCTCTCTTTCTGTGACATTCTCTTTTAGTTGCTACTGTTAGATTAGATCATTGTGGAACACACATAGATACTATCAAATACTCTTAATTTGGCTATTGGTTGTTATTCATAGACCAGCCACAGATATGAGAATACAAGTGGCTGCTCTTCCAAGTGAATAATCCCACTTGAAAACCTCATACTGGACATGTTTCTGTAAAGGACTTTTCCTACAATAGTCTGGGGATGAGTACCCCATACAATTTAGTATTGACATGGAAAGCCCTACCACATGTTGACAGGAGTGTATTGTTTTTGCAACAGGGTCTTGCTATATAGTTCAGGCTAACCTGGACTCACTATGTAGCCCAGGCTGGCCTTGAATTTATGAGAAGTCTTCTTCCTCAGCCTCCTGAGTGCTGGGATTACAGGTGTGTGCCACCATGCCCAGCTCTAGGAGTGTATTCTTAATAGTAATGATTATAGGCCTTTAAACTGTTTCTTCTGTAATTTTTTATACTTACTTTGTAAACAAGGAAATGTTAAAATAAGGAAATATTGTTTGAATTTGTGAATTATGCAAAACAAATATGGAGGCTTCTTATCAGACTGATATGTAGTACTCTGACTTTTCATGCTGCCCTTCTAATAGTGCTTGTTCTCTGCTCAGACTTGCTTCATTAGATTTAGCCTCAGGTAGTCTAGAGAGAAGTTATTCCATGGTCTGGAACAACAACCCGCTTCATACTGCCTGTACAGATCAGGAGTTGATGCCAAACCTTTCAAAGCTGCCTCCAGCTACCCCAGGCCTCTGTGGAATTCTACAAAATATTCAGATAAACTTTGGCCTGAAATAATCTTTTAACAATATTTGATACAGAAATAGAACATTAATTGCTACAGGTCCTTAAGAAGGTTCTGGGTTTTTTTTTTTTTTTTTGGTTTGTTTGTTTTGTTTTTTCTTTTGTACCAGGAATCAAACTCACAACCTCATGCTTGCCAGGCAGGTGCTATGAATGAGGTTCTGTTGGGCAGTAGGCAGTGTAGGCCCATCCTGCCTCATAAAAACAGCCCCTCTCAGGCTGGATTAATGGACTGACTCTCTGGCTTCAGTAATAAGAGGTACAACAAATACATTTAATCAGAATCCTAAACCTGAGGATAATTGGAGTAGATGGAGTAAATGCAGGTTTTATAATGCCTATCCATTATCATAATGAGGACAAATATATGCATTCTTTTAAATATTCTACTTGATGACCCATATATTTTCAACAAACTCAAAACAAATATTCAGTTTTTAAAAAGTACCTTTCAGGTCTGTATTAGCAAAACCTCTCTACCTCTGGGAGACAAATAAATATACCAACTGATCTTGAACAACTATTTTAGATTTCATTTTGGTGAAGTAAAAATTTTCTGTAATTTAATACACATGACTTAATTAAGTACATCCTATAAACACTACCTCTCTAAAGGTGATGTTTAAAGAATCAGTTTGTTTCTGCAAAGGATTTGTTCATACACAATTATTCTTTTGTTTGTGTCAGCATTTTCATTAAAAAGTTGTACTCTATTTATAACTTGGAAGCAAAAATGCATTCAGGGCTGTAACATAATGTGCAGGCAGAGTTTTCTAAAGTGCACACAGAATGGAAGTTTTATGATTCTCTGAAATCTTGAAGTCTGTAGGAAGACCTAGAAGAAACCTTATTAATTATGCCTTGTCACCAGGACAGCATACAGAATCTTGGCAGGAAATTGATGTGCACACTCAGGGTTTTGGGTGTTATGCTTGACTGTAATAATTGAATCAACTGGAACAAGCACAAATTCTGTATCCATCGCTTACATAATTTGGAAAATTTCTTACCCCCTTTCAGTAACTTATATGAATTGGATGAAATGACATATGTGAACTTCTAGTGCACTTTTCATTCCCTTCTCATGTGACTTATGGTAGTATTTGAAGCTACCTGCTTGCTTTTCCTTATTAGAGTACTTATTCTAAGAGTTCTTTTTTAGATGAATAGTTTTCCTTAAATATATGTTGCCCAAACATAAAATATTATCAAATAATTAATAAGGCTAATTCCATTTCATTCTATAAAAGGGCAAAATATTGTGCAGAATGTATAAGGACCACTCACATAATTTTAGAGTAGAAAGAAAATCACCCATTTCTTCCTTCAAAATCCCCAGTCTGGAGATATCTACTGCCTTCTGTAGACTTATCCATTATAGATAGAAAGAGGTAAAACTGCCCAACAACATGAACAGGCATCTGGCAGGCCTGTGACTGAGAAGAGTCTTGGGCAAAAGAAATTTGGTCTCTGGTAGAACACAGGAAAATGTTCCCTTTATAATTGTCTGCCTGAAAAAGCAATCATGGGAAAGACAGACAATCTTCAATTTCTTGTTCTCAGAACTGTTCTCTTACCTATAACTTGTTTGTCATCACAACATATATTACTTAAATAATCTGAGTCTTCTAGGACTCATCATTTCTGCCCATCCATGTCCATTTATACATCTATATTTCCTACCTTCCTCTTTAATTAATTCAATAAATATTTACAGTATCTACTTTCCCAGGCATGGTTCTAGGTCCTATAGATTCAAATATTGTGAGAAAACAGAAATCCCTGCCTTCAAGATGGAAGCACCAATAAATTGAATAATTTCAGAGGTTAAAATGAAGCTGTAAGTACCATAAATGAAGATGTATAATATATGTTAGCAACACATTTGAGGAAGCATTGATGTGGAGAGGGAAGTCAAAAAAGTATCCTTAAGAGAATGCTAATTAAGCTTAAGTTTAAAAAGTAGGATCAATTTGGGGAAGGGAAAGAGAAAACTCCATTTAGGCAGAAGGAATTGCTTTTTGAAAGATCCTATTGCAGAAGGACAAATTACAGTTTCTGAGGAACTTCAAAGCCATTATGACTAGAGTTCAGGTAATAGATTAGTGAGGAAGATGATGGAAGACAGGAAGGGAACTGGGCTGAAGACACAAACCAGACAATGTTTAAGACTTCACGGGATTATTATAGGTTGGACAAAGTGGGGAGAATCAAGAAATATGATCATATTTGGGTTTTGAAACTATCAATTTGACTGCTATGTGACACATAAGTGGGAAAATAAAAAGGTATTGTTTTTATTTCCCTTTTCCCTTCTGATGTTGTGTACACATACCAGATCCCCAAGATAAATGTAGTCATCATATACTGTAATTGTGTAGTAATAAAAAAAATTCGAAAACTTTTCAAAAAAGATTTTAAAAAAATCAAACTAGTCACAAAGATTTTGAGGAATTCCAGGGAAAAGATAATGATTCCATGAGTTAAAGTGATAGTAGATATGGAGAGACATGAACAAAACTGATATTTGGAACAAACATTCCAGAACATGAGAATTATTTGTATTTATGGTGGAAAGAGAAAAGGTAGTATCAGGAATGACTCCTAACACCTTTGCCTGCATGACACAGTGAGTAGAAGTGTCATTTATTGAATTCTGGGACTATGAAAAAGTTTTGTTTTCAGTTGTGGTAGTGGGAGGATCATAAAATCTGTTCTGGGCAAGTTAAATTTATGAGTCTTGAAGAAAGAAATGAAGTGATCAAGTTCACCTGGAAAAAGGGATGGTAACTGCTAAGACATGCTCTGTCAAGGAGGATTTTAGTAAGCATATTTAAAAGTAAGCATATTTAAAAACTGATGAGGCTGATAGGTCAATTGACTTAAGGACTAAAAGTGCAAAGTGGATGATTCAACATGAAAGTTATGGTTCAGCAGTTCCAATAAAGTGGTAAGGATTGAAGACCAAATAAATGTTTATTTAATGTTTTAGACCAATAAAAGCTTACTCATGTTGAAAAAATGCTGATAGGAGGTATTGTTAAGAACAAGAGACTAAATGTGTAAGAGAAAAAAAACCTGATCAATAATAAATGTTTCCAAAGAAGATAGAAATGGATGAGATCCAAAGACTGTATGATGGTTGGTCTTGAATATGTAAGTGCAGATATCTGAAGATATCAGAACAGTTGAATGTTTATGGTGGAATATTGAGAAAGATGCTGTGTTTACTCTGAAATTGGAAATGAGTGAAGTCAGCTACTGAGCGTGAGAGGTGATGGAAAATCAGATGGAACTGTTTAGAATTTCTTCAAAGTGCAAGTGAAGTTTCATCCATTATGGAAAATGCTTTCTAACTGTTATGGTTTGTGTCTAAGTGGCCCCCAAGCCTCATACAGTCATGGAGGCAGCTGAATCTAGTGTTTGTGATTGGTTCATTGTCTAGCACTGTGATTGGCATTGTGAGTGCTGCACCTGCCCAAGGGTGGAGCCAGCATTCAATATAAGGGAGGGAAGAAGGGATGTTTTTTCCCACTCTGTTGCCTGTTTGCTCTTGCCACTTGCAGCCACCATGAGCGGCTGCCCCTTAGCTATGCCACCCTGCCTTGAAGCAAGCTGAGTATGGACTGAAATCTCCAAGAACTGTAAGAAATAAACCTTTCCTTCCTTCATGTTGGGTGTCAGGTATTTTGTCTCAACAATGAGAGAAAAGTAACCAAGACACTAATCAAACCTAATCCGCACTGTGGTCATTTAAAAAATTCCCTTGGCTCTTATACAGGGTGGACTCTGTCTCATCATGTGTACTGGCTTGTCTTGTACTGGTATGAATCTCTGACTTCTATACATTTGAATCTAACCTCAGCAACAGAAGAGGGCAGCTCAAGAACACAGAACATACCTCTGCAATATCTAATATACTATCGTACCTATAAGAGGAAATACTAAGGATTTATTGAACTTAATCAGAAATAAAATCAGGTCAAATTAAGAAACTATAGTTTATTGTGCATACAGAAAGAATAATTTGTGGATTGAGTGTTTTGAGTGGTAAGATCTGCTCATAATAGCCCAGTTTATGGGACATAGTGGAAGAAAAATTTTGACCTCTTTGTGGTTGTCTGCTGTATATTCTCATTCTTTTTAAGGCTAAAATTTGTTTAAGCTGATTTATCTATAGCTGATTGGTTTAATTTTTCTGAATCATGCTGACAGGATGTAAAGTTTATGTTTATTTTTTATGATTAGAGTTAGCATTTAGAGGAAATCAGGATGATTTGTTTTGATTTTGTGGTTATGCACATTTGGTCTTTGGTAGTTGAAACAGGTCTTCATTTCTATTTTTCTTTAACAAATTTAAAAGAGTTTATTAAATATGTGTCAAATATGAGACATTCTATATTAGGAACTTGGGTCAAATACATTATCATTTTATGTATGCTTTTGTATAATAAATTATGGTGGTAGTATTCACCATTTTATAATATTAAAAGAGTGACTTCTTTTTATCCTTGAAGATTGAATCTAATTGTATCTGTTGGAAGCCTTTTTGACTTCCATTCCCTTTACTGAGCCCTACCAGACTACTGCAGCGTGAATCACATGGGGAGATATTTGGATGTTTATATCATTCTCTTCCCCATGTCTGAGTTAAAAGTGACTAAATCTTACCTAATTTTCATTTCTCAGATTTTAGTGTACTGCCTAGCATATGGAAGATGTTCAGGACAAGTTTTTAAAATTCAAATGCATAGAATTCAAAAGGCTAACACAAATCAACATGGGTTCTTCTGATTACTTTCACTTTCTAAAAGATCTGTTCATTGTGCAGTTCTCTCTGTATAACCATTTACCTAGTTATTTAAACCAGAAACTGGATATCTCCTTTAATGTTTTGCTTTCTCTTAGCCTTCACATATGGCCCATCATCATTCTTGTCAGATCTAAAATTCATTTGTCTCCATCTTTGCTGATGATACTGGAATGTAAGCCACCATCACCTCATTCCTGGACTATAAACTAGAACATATTAACTAGACCCTCTCATTTTCATGTGCTTCTCCCAACAACAATACACTATTCACACACAAGTACATTAGCCTTAGTAGTCTGAAAAATATAAATGTGATCATCTAGCTCTCCTCCTTTACTAAAAAACTAGGTTAGTATCTTTCTATTGCACTCCTTAGCCTAGTATCAATCACTGCTTGATTTGGCCTTGCCCGTCTCCTTCAGTTAAGGACATGACAGTCATTCTTTTACTATTGCCTCTAGATGCATGGGTTTACTTGAATTTTAAAGATGCAAAGGGTGGACCTTAGCCACCATTGTTTCATGTTCATGTTCTATTATGTGCACACACTAAATGACTTGCTCCTTTTTGTCTTTTCTTTGTGTTGCAATTTAAATGTTATATTTTCAGAAATATCTTCTCTGTTCTCAGGTTCCTATTAGGGGAAATCTCTCTGTTACTCCTAGTTACTTATTTTTATCCTTTGTAACTTCTTATCACAACTTGTAGCTATATTTGATATTTATTTGCTAATTTTACTGTATACCCTAAACTCTATAAGGGCCAGGAATTTGTTTTATTCACAATATTATACTTAGAATAATGCCTGAGGTAGGAGTTTATTTAATATGTTTCAAATGATGGTACATCAATAAGTGAATAAAAATGAGTGAGTGAATGAGTGAATAAGTGAGTGGAGCAGGAAGAATGAGCAAGCTTAATACCATAGGGTTATTGAGGGGTTAGCATATGAAACCCAAAACTACTTGAAAAGCCAAAAAAGATAAGCATTATACAAAACTTGTAGTATTTTGCATTGTTTCATATTTTAGTTTGCTTTAGTGCTGTGAAAAAGATTTAGGGCATTTTACAATTTAGATTTTCTTGCTATTCTTATTTAGAAGCAGCCTATTGATATTCCATAGTTAATTAATTGAAAAACATTGCTTCAACAGAGTCAAATCTGATGACCTTTGGATGATTTGTGTATATGTATATAGTACTACATGCTAGTGAGAAGTGTAGGGCTTATGGAATTGTGGTATGCCTTTTCCAATCATGTAGTGGTGTTCTAATTTAGTTGAATTGTTCCTCTTCAGACAGTGAACCCAGTTTTGGGAGCTGCTAGGTATTTTTTTTAAAGAATACAACCAAACAAAATAAAACAGAGTAGAGTCATTCACAGCAAAACAACATGGTACATGACTTCTAAACAGGGTAAAAAGCAATCAATAATGGCTACCATAATGCCTCTTGTTATCTGCAGTATAACTGCCCATACCATCAGGGATGAGTAAAATCAAACAAAATAGAACAAAATAAAACTAGTAAAAAAAACCAAAACCAAAACAAAACAAACAAAGCAGAACAATGTAAGCAATACAGAACTTTAAGATACTAGTAAGGCAGCAGTGGCTACCATAATGCTTCTTGTTATCTTCAGAATAGTTGCTACACCTTCAGACATATTGCAATCAAACAACACAGAATAGAGTAAAATCAATCAAAACAAAACAATGAAAGCAATACAGGGTTTTTAAACAAGATAATTGGACATCCTCAATTGCTGCAATTATATATTTTGTTATCTTTAAAATAGCTGTCCATGCCATCAAGTATAATAAAATCAAACAAATCAGAATAAAATGAAACTAATTGGAACAATGAAGACAATATAAGTTTCAAATCATGATAATAGATTAACACTGGTCACTTCCTTCCCTTTTTAGATAATTCCTCCTCTTTGACTTTACCAATATGGATTGTGCATTTTGGATGCCACTAACTTCTTTAGTTTGTTATACTAGGGAGAAAACACCAAATTCACCCATGTGACTGAACCATTTCCTCCATGAGCATGATCTCATGTTGCCTCTATCCACCTACAAGAGCCTTAAGATTATCTTCCTATATAGCTGAGTAGGTTTCCACAACATAAAATGCCACGTCTTTCTTATCCATTCTGCAGTTGATGGGTAAGCTACCCCTACTTTTCCT
>RJWT010007550.1:0-27491 GCA_004365215.1 Cuniculus paca | reverse complement strand
CCCGGGTGAGGAGTCATTTGCATGTGAACCTGAATGAAGAGTGAGGCTGAACTGTAAGGAGTGCCACATGCCTGAGGCGAGTGCTTCAGCAAGATAGAGCATCAAATGTGAAGGCTTTGTGGCAGCACCGGCTTAGCTTATTTTATTTTATTTTATTTTATTGGTAACAGGGATTGAACTCACGACCTTGTGCTTGCCAAGGAGGTGCTTATGCCGCTGAGCTAAATCCCCAACTCTGGCTTAGTTTATTGAAGGGAAAAAAAGATCAGGTTTCTGGAAACTGAAAATGCTGGAGGTCGTGGAGGGACCTGAGTGCAGACAGCCTGAACCAGATCTGGACAGTGAACTGAAGAGCAAACAAATTTATTTTTTGGAAAGACAGACAAGAAACTTGTAGTAACTCACATTTGGTGAGACAGAGTCTAATGCAAGGGAAAGAAGAAGCATATCTTTCAAATTATACTTTATCTGCATTTTCTTGCTATGTGAATATGCGCATTATCATGATTTCAATTTGTCATTATTTCATAATTTCAAAAGTGTTACCTGGTGGACAGATTACAGGCTAATTTTGTTTGCATACTTACAAAATCTTGATGCATTAAGCAACAAGACCGTAGCCTTCTGTGATTGCCAAGCACAGGTAGCTCTGGGGCTCACTGACTCCAAGGTGTAGTGACCAGATGCTCCCAGACTCGTGACAAGGGCACATCCAGCCGTGTACTGTGCTGAGGAGCTCAGCTCTCTCTGTCCATCAGAAACCTTCTGGGAATGTAAGAGTGTGGACCTGTCATAATTCCAGGAATAACTTTGACTCCATCCAGTGACACTGGGAGTTTAGCACTCGTTTCCATAACAAACTCACACCAAGCCTGTTGGGGCCAGGAAAGGCAGGGGCTCAGAGGAGCTCTGAACCAGGCACCTGGGATTGGCTCGCCATTGTCCAGTCTCACTGCCTCCTGGGGGCTGTGGGCAGGCCTGGTCTTGTGGCGAGCAGCCCTTGGGCAGGGCTTCTCTCAGCCCTGATCTCTGGCCTGGACTCAGCTGGTCTTCAAGGCCTCTGCTTGCCTGCCAAGTGCAACTGAGTTAAGACAAGTGAGGGCAAATCTGGAGCTACAGTTCTGGGCTTACTTTATTTCTGACACTTCCTAGCATTGTCCACAACAGAGCCAAGCAACTTTGGTCCAGACCTCTTGTATGTGTCCTAGATCGACTTGGAGTTGAATGGTAAGATGCATGCGCTAGAAGAGTAAAGCTCAGTTTTTCTCAGCACCAAAACTGATGCCCACACTGAGAGTCTTGAGCCATTTAGAGAAGCCACTAAGTGGTTGTGGACATTTGCAGGGTCCCAAGACACCAAGATCCACTTTGGAATAGACGAGAATCTCTAAACACCTATAAATATTAATTAAAAGGCACAGCATCCCAAGGGGCTGTCATAATGATTACCATTAAACTGATGAGGAAAGGAAGCTTCTCTGAGTTGAGTAAGAGGCCCCAGACAGCTGTACCAGGACCAGGGCTGAGCAGTAGCAATATTCCCCCTCCTGTAGAGGTCACTCCAGGTTGGACAGGCACTGAGCCTTCGACATGCACTAGATATGGCACCCCTGAGATCCAGAGTGTCCATCCAGAACACAGAGCAACAGAGCAGGACTCTAACCCAGAGTTTCCAAACCCCATGGTACTTCAACGGCTTCTCTCTGTCCCTAAATAATTATTCCTTATGGCTGCATACTATTTTATAGTTTACAAAGCATTTAAACATGCATTACCTTATTCATTCTTCACAATAACAGCAAGGCAGGAAGGGCAGGTATAATTAGCTCCACTTCATAGATGAGGAAGTGGAGCTCTGGGAGAAGGAAGTAACTTGTTGAAGTTCTTGTAATAACAGTAACAACTCACATCTATATAGTGTTTTGTAGCTTATAAAATGCTTTCTGGTTTTGGACATTATAATAGCTCTATGAGGTAAGTAAGGCTGGTGTTATTATTATTTTATTTTTATCTTTATTATTGCTATTAGTATTCCCACATTATAGATGAATAAACTAAGATGCAGAGAACTTTAGAAAGTTGATGAACAATGAGCATTGATACATGAGACCCAGACCTAGATACTGTAGCTATGTTATCTCCCTGAATCTAATAACTCACAGCAAAACAATTGGAAAGGCTTTTCATTCCTTCACTCATTCATTCAATAGATGTTTACACAGCACCCGCAGTGGATTTGGTACCATTCTAGGCATGGGCAATAATACAGCAGTGAACAAAATAAAATGCTCATTTTCACTAAGCATACATATTCTCTCAGCGTGAGTGGAATACGTCATGAATAAGTAACACATAGTCATGGGCTACATAGCAATGTTTGGTCACTGATGCACTACGTACACACAGGCAGTCCCAGAGAATTGCCTGGTGACACTGTTGCTGTCTTAGTGTGTGTGAATCCACTCTACAATGTTGTCACAATGGTGAAATTGTCCTGAACAGGGCTGGGGTGCAGCTCAATGGTAAAGCACTTTTCTAGCATGTGGAAGCCCTGGGCTGATCCTCAACAGTGCCCTCAAAAACTTGCCTTTCAATGTGTTTCTCAGAATGTATCCCTGTCATTCAGCAGCACATGACTCTGTACTATACCAGATGGATAGCAGTAAATGTAAAAAAGTATGGCCAACAGAAAGGTGGGTGACATTGGTTTAAATAGAATGGTCAGGGAATATATGACAAAAAGCAGAGACCTGAATAAAATGAAAGGGAAAGATGTTTAGTTTGGGTCTTGAAGACAGAGCAAGAGCTGATATGCTTTATTGAGAAGTGACAGAGAAACACTAGTAAAATAAAATCCCAGTGAGAACAACTCTCATATTTTGAGGGTTTAAACTATGCCTGGAATTTTAAATCATTGCTTCATTAAATCTTTGCAACCACGGAAAATGGGTGTTGGGGGAAACTGAGGCTGTAAGGTCAGTGATTGGTTCACCATCTTGTAGTTAATACATTACAGATCTTTGGCTTAGACCTGTGGCTGTCTGACCCCAAGCTCCTACTCTGACCACTTGAACCCTGCTGCATAGATGCTGGAAAGAACTTTGGTTACAACCAGACTAGAGGGAGGAACGGGGATGGTGATGGGAAAAGAAGCAAGCTCAGTGAGGAGGATCAGGCCCATAAGGACCTTAAGGCTGTGATCCCCTGCAGGAAGAGAGGGTTGGAACTAGGAGGGTCCTGGAGTACTTGAAGTGATAGGGACTCCATTTCCTGAACCAGGGAGCTAACAGCAGGGTGGCAACTCACCACTTGAGGAAATCTTCTCTAACTAGGAATTCTGAAACAGGGGTTCATGGGCCACTGGGGGGCTGGGGAGAAAGGATGCGTGTGAAGCTACGGGGGAAAACAACGTATCCATATTTGAGCTCTTTTGAAACTGAATTTTCATTTCATTATGAATACTGGCAACAGCCCAGAGCAGAATGGCAATAACAGAAATTTTGTCACCAGTATACACCATGCATTTTCCCGTCCTATTACATTTGTTACTGACATCTTGAAATACATATAGTTTCTGCTATCCATTGCTTCAAAAGTATGGAAGTCAGCATATGTGGCATACACCTGTAATTCCAGCACTCTGGGAGGCTGAGGCAGTAGGGTCACAGTTTGAACCTAGCCTGGACAACATAGTAATTTAGGGAAACCCTGTTTCAAAATAAAACAAAAAAAATTTTTTTAAAGAGTCCTAGATTCAGTCCTCAGTGTGAGGGAGAAATATGGAGTCATTAGCTCAGCACCGGATTCTTTGGACTGATGTATTAACAATGAAGCAATTGTGTGATCTCATTGCAACATTTTGGTAACTGTATTTAAATGTAATTGATTGCCTGTGTTATTTGATTTCATGCCATCTAAAAATATTATTCAAAGAGATCCATAGTCTTCAGCAGGCTTCCAAAGAGGTTCAGTGTCACCAAAATGGTTTACAATTTGGGAATGGAACTCACTTGCTTTTTTGTTTGTTTGTTTTGTGATCTCTGCTTTGGTTAGCTGAGTGGCAGTCCTGAATATAGCCTGAATCTCCTGCAAGCTAGGGCTTTGTCTCAGGCAACATTTTGCCCAGGAAATTATATTTTAATTTGAATGTACTGTTGGGACATTTAAAAACCAAGATTTGTTGTTGTTGTTGTTGTTGTATTTCTGCCTTCCCTAGTGGAATCAGAAGATCTGGCCACCTGGGACTGCCTCTCACCTTCCACAGTGCAAAGACTGAAGTTAGGCAGGGGACACCGCAGAGAGACAGGAGGCTCCTGTCCAGCTTCCAGAGTTCCTGAATACCCCACTTCAGGTGTGCACCCCTGATTTCTAAGGCACTTGAGTTTGTGATTCTCAGGTAGAGGTACAGCCTGGAGTTAAGGATTAAGGATGATTATATCTAAAGTTACACTCTTCAACTCCAGGGACAAACTTAAGAGCAAATGATGATTCCCTGTGGTGGTCCTGGCTGCATCACCTAAGGAAAGACCATTTGATTTGTTTCTTGTGGGTTTTTGTTGTTGTTGTTGTTGTTGTTGTTGTTGTTTGTTTGTTTTGTTTTTTTTTACCAGGAATCTTAACTCAGGACCTTGTACTTGCCAGGCAGGTGCTTAGGCCACTGAGCTATATCCCTGGCCCTAGGAAAGACCATTTGAACAAAGAAGCTTGACAAAACTCATTGACCCAGTCAGAACACTAAGAAATCAGGACACAGACAGCCCTGAGTCTCCCTGAATCCTTGACTTGCTCCTTGCTCCCCTATACTCCTTACTGAGAACCTCTCGGTGGCTTTTTATCACAAAGAAAACAAAATCTAGGAGAATCTGCCTAGTGCCTGGTCCCTGCCCTCCCACCTTGGACCCTCAGTCTGCTTCTTGACTAAATGGCTCTTTCTGAGTCTTTGTACTTTTGTGCCCTTTCTTTGGATGGCTATTCTCCAGCTCCTCATGTGCCCTTTCCTTATCATTTGGGACAAACATCACTGCCATGAGGGGGAATTCTACCCTTGTGGCCTTTTTCCTACCCAGACATGTTCTCTCTTACTGCTGTGCTTTCTTCTCTTCAAAGATCTTACCATCATCCCAAAATCATGTGCATAACTTACTGGCTCACTATGGTGTCATTGTTGTAATGCAAAATCCGCAAGGGCAAGGTCCTCTATGTCAAGGCACAGCTGGTCAATAACAAGTCTTCCATAAATACTGCTGAACAAATAGTTAATGAATGGTTAATGAATGAAATAGGTCATTCTTGTCCTGCACCTCCCTTCTCTTTCTCCTCCCTCTACCTTTCATCACAGAGGACACAGTCAGGCTCACAGTCTGGGTGAGAATGAGTTTGGTAAATGATGAGGCAACTTTTTTTCCATGTATTTACCTTTCATTGAATTTGTTAAAGTTGCACAGTTCTTCGCCTGCCAAATCATACCTGAAAATCCAAAGAATGAAACAGTACAATGGACAGCCTCATCCACCCTCCATACAGTATTTTAAAATTTGATTCAGGTCAGGGGTATAGTTCTGAGGCACAAGTGCCTGCTTGGCAAGCAGAAGGTCCTGAGTTCGATCTCTGGTAGCAAAAATAAAAAAATTTGATTCATGGGCATTTTGATAATTTCAGTCTTTTTAAAGATTATAACAAGAGTTAGAATTTAAATCTGCTTCAGGCCTTCAGATTTCCAGTGCACTATGTCATTAATTAAACCTTCCTTATATTCTTCTCACCTCATTTCTCACAGCATGACTCCTAACAAAATTTCACAGAAAAAAAATGCATACTTTTCAAAGAAAATATGTGAATCAAGAATTACTTGTTAAGGCGTTTGGTTCCCAAATGAAGTCTTCAGCTTAACTAACAATCTCTTATTTCTCATTTAATCATCCAGCCTCCCCAGGGCTGGCTCAGATACTCACTCAAATACATAGGAAAGCAGGCATCCTGACTGGGCTTTGGATAGAAATAGCATGATTACCCAGAGAGCCTCCAGAACCTGAGGGAGATGCTGTCCACAGCCCTCCCACGAGTCTGAACTCCACAGACACACACACACACACCGTCAAGCGATGGCAATGTTTAAAGCTCATTTTTTAAAAAGCCTTTGTGAAAATATTCTTCCAGCAAAATGTCATGCCTTCTGTCCTTGGGACAATCATTCAACTTTTCTGATCATGGGTTCTCATGCATGTCACAGGGATAAATAATATTTACCTCCTGGAACTGATGGCAAGAATGGATTGGAACATGTCTACGAACCTCCCCATCAGTACCTTGACACATAGTAGGTGCTTGACTAAATCAACTGAATGTTATCATTCCATTCCCCGCCCCACCCCCACCAACTTGCCCCTTTAAACCGGAGCTGGAAGAAAGCCCGTCAATCACCAGATAATTTATGCGGCATGATATGCCTTTATTATTCCACCCTGAGTCGGGGCTCCTACTGTCCAATGAAGGTCAAAAGGAGGTATGGCTTTTATCTCTCCAGCAACTCTGGAAGCACAGGGGGGAGGGGGCACACTCACAGAAGCTTCCTCCTGAAAACAAACAGATCCTCTCCCCTGCTCTGAATAGCTTTCCTCAATCAAAGCTGTAAAAGTCCCAGAGCAGCAGGACTCCGCCCTGAGACGGGAGGGAGCTAATAAAGTACTGAATGGGGAGAGTGACCCCGAACTGGCAGAGGGGTCCCCGCTGGGCTCGGGGCCTGCGCCTGCTGCCTCGTGGAGAATCCAAAGGTCACGTGTCATTAGTCAGTGTCTTACACCAACCCTTTCAAAATTATTGATAAAGGGGAAGGAGGCCCTTTCTGTTTCGAATCCTGAAACAATTTTCTTCTTTTCTTTCTTTTCTTCCCCCACCCTTATCGCAAAAACGACACTACCACACAATTTTTTCTTGTTTTCTTTCTGAGACAAAAAGGAACTGGTTTGAAACCAGGAGTTTCATGCTTTAGGAAAAATAAAAGTTAGGAATAGATCCTTTTGTTTTTTGATACTATTTCTCTATGATGCCTTGACTCTGAGAAGTCACTGGATTTGAGTTCCCATGAAAATGTGTTGTTTCTTCCTAGTCCTAAATTCCTTCTCCACAATGCTATCTTCTTCCAAGCTTGTCTCTTTGCCCTTCCAGCCTCTCTCTAGTTTGGCCAAAGGCCTGGGCCTCCAAAAGAGTAATAGGAAGGTATAAACTGCTCTTGATCAGCCCCAGACCTCCAGTATTTGCCTCTCTCCTATGACTCAGTTTCCTCTTTCATGTATTATAGATAACCTCCTGAGCCCAGAGGGAAGTGATCTGAATGACTTCATCAGGGTCTAAGGAGCACTTTAAAGAGATCATCAGTCCTGAATGGGGAGAATGATGATCATCTCATTTCCTTTATTATTTTACTTAGTCCCAATAGTTTACAGCTGAGCCAACTTGTGGTCGAGGTCCTGTTAATCTTTAATCCATTAGCATGGATTGCCTCGATAACATTCCTGGGTTTATAGATAGTTGTTACATTGCTTTTTATTTGTCATATATTATATGAAGTAATTAAGAACCATATCATATTCTATGTGAAAATGCCTTATTGCAAAGACAAATCTTGACGTGTATGCATGTGACCACTGCTGTCTGCACTTAGAGAAGGCAGAAGCCACCTGTAGTTAAAACCACTGTACAAAGTCTCTTAAGTCATTTGTAAAGCACTGGATGTGTGGTTACGTGCGTATATTACACCATATAGTGAGCACACACAGACACATAATGAAAACAATCTCATGCAGCACTGGAACAAACTCCTATCTCTTTAGACATCAGATGAGTACTTGGCTGGTATTTAGAGGTCAAATTATGTGTTTATTTTGTATCTTTAAACACTGGAATCTTATTCCTCAGGGCAAGATGCTCAGTGGCACCCCACCCTTTTTGAGTCTTTCTCATCCTAAAAACCAAAAGGTAAATGCACTCGTCATGTGGCCTCCACTCTCACTGTATTTTTCATGCCACTTGTAAGTATTGAGTTATTTTAACTCCAGATAAATTAATACCCCTGTGTGTCTTGTTTCTGTAGGGAGGCACAGACAGCCTGCAGGCCAGCACATGCCACCGGTAAGGCATGAGAATGACACTGCATGGCTTAAACCACAAAGCAGTACCTGGAGGTAGGAGGATGGGACTCTGCATAGTATCTGTGGGCAGCTGCCTGGGAAAGGGAGGGCAGCACCTCAGGGGCCACCACCTCCTTCTCTCCAGAATTCCTGTGGAATGAACGAGGCTGCATCATTTTCATGTCCCAAGTCATTATCTGGCCAGGATCTAGAACAGAACAGGTATTTGTCAAAGTTCACTAAATGAAGGAATATAAAAAAAGGAACCTCAGCTTGCCGGAAGTTTGTAAAAGGAGAATGGGAATGAGGGAGGCCCGGCAAGTAGGGGTGGGAGAGGGGAGAATCGAGGGCAAAAAGGGGGAATGGGCTGTAAAAGAAAGGCTTTTCTGTTAAAGCAACAGTTAGTGAAGCTTAGCCTATTTTGAAAACATGGTCTGAGGTCAGAGCTTGCGTCCTGCTAGGGTTCTCTGGTCAGGATGCCATTTCTCATCGCTTCCTGATGCTCTCGATCTGAAGGACCCTATTGTCCCTTCCTTCTCTCCATCTCTTTGCTGACTATGGCTGCCTACTCACCCCTTGGTCTGTTTTGTTTTGTTTTGTTTTGTTTTGTTTTGTTTTGTTTTGTTTTGTGGTACTGGGAATTGAACCCAGGGCTTTTGCACCAAGCTACATTGCCAGCCTTTTTTATTTTTATTTTGCAACAGGGTCTTGCAAAGTTACTAAGTCGCTTAGGTTTGGCTTGAATTCATGATCCTCCTCCCTCCATCTCCCAGAGTATTGGGATGACAGGTGTGTGCTGCTGGGTCAGGCCTTTGCCTGGTCTTTCGTGTGAGGCTGCAGCCTAAAGAGGAGGAGCGTGACCCATGTGCAGCTCATCCAATCCCTCTGGGCCTCACAGGGCCAGGCCAGAGCAGTTGTGGTTGGGTAAACAATTTCCCAGTGGGTTGTGCCTGGGATCGTTGTTCATGAACCCCAGTAACGCCCCCCACCCCCCGCCAGGATCTGTCTTCAAATCAGGGCCCTCATATTTCTCCCAGTTTTCCCTGGAGGTTCCCCAAATTGAGGTCCCTAGATGAGAGGCAAGGATCCAGTTACTGTCCCTCCTCTTCCTGGATTTCTCCTAACTTTTAGTAAGGGGCCCTGTTGGCTTTGTCTTGCCAGAAGCAAGCCCTTAATTCCTGGATGCCTGTTTTCCTTGCGAGTTCGAGACCAGTCTGGTCTACAAAGTGAGCACAAGGCCAGACTGAACTGCATAACGAAACCCTGTTTCAAAAAGACAAAAAAGAAAAGGGTGTAGAAGAAAGCCTGACCCATTAAAAACTGCACTTATTATTGCTGATTTCAGTTTCGGCTATTATTTTTGTCTTTATTATTTGTATGTATTATTGCTTATTTCATTTCTTATAATGAATATATTTTTGATTAATTAGTTCATTTATTTTTGTGGTGTGGGGGACCAAATCCAGGGGCTCATACATGAGAGGCCAGTGATGTAGCACTTAGCTACATCCCTAGGTCTTTCCAGTATTTTTTTTTTATTGATAATTAGCTATTTCAGTGACGATTCTCTGTGATTTGGTTTTACGTGTCTGGATTATGCACTGTGCTACAGAAGTCTGAGACTGACAACGTAGGTGTCTATCTCAAATACTTCCAATGATCACATAGGATATTTCAATATCTTATCTTCCCTTATTCTTCTAGGGTGGAGAATTTATGCAATTATTTGTTCCTTTATCTTTGCTCTTTGTTTGTTTGTTTGTTTGTTTTGGCTTTTTGAGACAGAGTCTTGCTATGTATGTAGTTCAGGCTGGCCTTGCACTCACTATGTAGCCCAGGCTGGCCTCAAACTCATGGGGATCTTCCTTCTTCAGTCTGTTGAAGGCTAGGATTACAGGCATGTGGCATCACCCTTGACTTTAATTTTTTCCAAATCACAAAACAGAGGATCAAAATATGACGCCTTTTTTGACTATGCAAAATTTCAGGGGACACTGCTCCTCAGAGTGGGGGCCCAGCCTGGTTTTTAGAACCCTCAGAGCCTGGTTGAGCCTCCTGCACCTGGTACCACAGCGTCCACCTCTGAGCAGGCCTTGGTGGCTTTGGCTGGGGGATAACAGTACTCACATCAGGGTTACAGTACATCTGGCACTTAGAGAAGGCAGAAAATACCTGTGGTTAAAACCATTCTACAAAGTTCCTTAGGTCATTTATACTTCTGACATTAGTCCTTTCATTGGTCAGCTATGACAGTCTATGTCAATTGCATCATCTCTTTGAGCCTCACTTGTTCTCGTGTAAAACATATACAAAAACAGTGTCCACTTCACTTGCCTGTTATGAGGACTAAATGGGGCACTACCAAGCCCCGAGCACTAAATGGCTTATGAATGTTAACCACTGTCAGATAGGAAACAAATTTTGGGGCCTTAGTGTCTTCACTGATGAAGTAGACCTGCTGATTCTCCCTGCCTGGATCCTGTGAGGATTGCAAATGCCTGCTGTGGATAAACAGGCCAGCATGTGGGAGATGCAGTATAACTACTGATCCCTGGAGCCCCTGGGAAAGAGAAATGACAGAGCAGAGCCTTGCTCATTTTAGGAACTTACTCCTCTAGGGAGCCCTGGAATATTAGTCCAGCCCACAGAGCAAGGAGGTGGACCAGCAGCAGGGTGTCTGTCCCCTGAGGAGCAGAGATGATGGCAGGGCTCTTTTTAAGTTTTCCCTTGGGGACTGACATTTTATTAGCATGGAGATAAATGATGCCAGATAAGCAGCCTCTGGTTTTACATCTGGGGCTGCAGGAACTTAATCTGGGAGAGAAAACATGACTTTTCTTGCAGGGATGAATCCCGGCCCAGGAAGGGGAGGCGGCTGCCACTGGGATGTGCCGCAGGCAGCTTCTTGGCTCCGTGGGAAGCAAGTTTTGACAACAGCAACGCTAATTGATTAACTGTTCTCATCAGAGATTACAGAGCACAGACTGGTCACATTTTTTATTTCTTTTAGGGGCGGTATTTCCTTCCTTAATATCTCTATTCATTCTTGTATTTTATATCTAAAAGTACAAGAGACCCCAGTTAGTTACTCCTGGACCTTGAGGCTCAGTTGGTCTTTCTGTGTCTTAAATAATACATTCATTACAGTCTGGTGTAATTGCCTTTCCTTTTCTAGGTTTGATTGGAAATTAAATGCATAGCTGGACAGAGTACGGGGTTTTGGAATCATAGAACTGAATCCTGGGTTTGCTATTTAGTAAGAACTCTTGGATTTGACAAGGCATTTATACTTTCTGGTTCTCACATCTCTTAGTTGTAAGACAGGAATTAAATGTAATTATTTCTTTTAATAAGTACTATGCAGGAGCAAGTGAAAATACTCATATACTTTCCTTAAAAAACGAAATGAAAACAAGTAAAGACTACTGGGAGAAAGGCATTGCTAAGAAAATGAACAAGTAGCCACAGAGTGGAAGAAAATTTCCACAATGCAAATATTTGACATAGGGCTTGTAATCTGAATGTAAAGTCCTTTCATCGCAATTAAAAAATGAGCCAAAGATTTGAACACCTCACCAAAGAGGTTATGAAAATTGTCAATAAGCATATGAAAAGATACTCAATACTTAGTCACCTAAGAATTGTAAATGAAAGTCACAGTGAGATGCCATTACCATTGTTAGAATGGTCAAAATGAGTTGGGGATTTACCTCAGCGGCATAAGTGCCTGCCTGGCAAGTGCGAGGTTGTGAGTTTGATTCCTGGTACCAAAGAAAAAAAGAAAAATCATGCAGTCATTAGAATGGTCAAAATTAAAAAGACTGACAATACCCATATTGACTCAGAAATAAAGCAATCAAAACTGCATCTGCCAAGAAGAAATGTAAAACGCAGTCCTTAAACCTACTACATGGCTTACCAATTCTACTCCTAAGTATTTATTTAAAAAAAAAAAAAAACCCTAAACCTGTAAGTGAATATTGACAGCAGGTGTATTCATAATAGCTCCAAACTGGAAATGATGCAAATGGCTGAATGGATAAATTGTGCTATGCCCATAAAATAGGATATTATTTAACAATAAGGAGTAAAGTAGTGATATATCCAACTACATTAGTGGATCTCAAGAACATTGTGATGATCAAAATAAATCTCACACAAAAGAATACACACTGTATGATTTTGTTTTTTGAAGTTCCAGAACTGACTAAATGAATGTACGGTGGAAAATTAAGAAAAATGTTTTTCTCTTGGGGAATGATCAGTAAAAAATGTAACTTTCTGGGATGATGGTCTGCCTCTCTCATTGGTGGTCTCATAACTGTAACAATTAAATGAAAAATCCACTGAACTGTACACTGAAGATTTGTGCATTTTATGTACACAAATTATACACCCATAAAATAATATTAAAACCATAACCAGACATAGTACTATCATAATTGAAAACAGAGAGACACATCCCAAGTGAAGCAGGCTGTCAGGAACTCATCTCTCCCACCTCAGGGGAAAAGTCAATTCTATCTTAATAAAAACTATGCATATTTTCAACCAGAATGGCCACAATGAGAAAGACAGACAATAACAAACACTGATGAGAATGAGGAGCTACTGGAATGCTTATGCATTATTGGTGAGATTGCAAATTCGTTTCAGAAAGCTGATAAGGTAGTATCTACTAAAGCTGAATATGTGTACACCTTCTCACCTGTTAACTCCTTCCCTGATTTTACAACCAAGACAGTCACATCCACATGTCTGCCAGGAGATATAAGTAATCATTTAAAATTTTAAAAAACAGTTTTATTGAAGTATAGTTCTCATACAATTGATTCGGGTGACTTTTAGTACCTTCACAAAATTGTGCACTTCTCACCTCAACCAATTTTAAAACATTTTTTTAATCACCTTCAAAAGAAATTTTTGACCCATTAGCAGTCAGTCCATTTTCTCTCCTTTCCCACACATGGGCAACCACAAATCTACCTTCCGTCTCTACCAAGTTGCTCCTTCTGCACATTTCATATCAATGGAACCGTAGAGAAAGTCTGTGATGGTGAACTTATTAGAGATGATCACTCAAATTGTAACTCAAAATCCATGAATTTATCACAAAGTACCACTACAGCAATTCAACCTGAATATTGAGGTTTTAATTTAGAAAATGCAATGCCTACAGTAACATCTTTTATCTTAAAAGAAAAACAAATAGACATGTGTTCCAGAGGCTCGCCACTGCTGGAGCAGGTGGTCTTTCACTCAGCACAGTATTTTCAAGGTTTAACCATATTGCAAGAAGTTTCAGAATTTCATTCTTTTTCTTTTTAAAGAGAATAAAACCAAGGAAAATAAAACAGAATAAAACCAATCAGAACAAGCCAGAGTAAGTGATACAGGACTTCACACCATTACAAAATCAATCATAATGCCTTTTGTTGTCTTCAAAATAGCTGCAGATACCTTCAGACATAGTAAAAATCAAACAGAACAGAATAGAACAGTAAAAACAAAACAATTGATGCAATAAAAGAATTTCAAAACAAGACAATAGTAAACTCAAAATGGCTACCATATATATCTTACTATCTTTGAAATAGCTCCTCATGCCACAGGATATAACATAATCAAACAAAGCAAAGGAAAATAAAACCCACCCCAACAAAACAATGAATAATGTAGGACTTCAAAACAAAACTATAGGGAATCAACAATGGCTACTACCCTCAGGAGGAGACCCTGCCTAGACGCCATGCTGCTATCTTCTGAACAGATGATCAGACCACTGGTCCCAGACCTGCAAGGTCAGTGAAACATCATTCTATCTTATTGCTAAATAATACTCTGTTTAGGCATATCACATTTACTTACCCATTCATCCATGAATGGCCACCTGGATTGTTTCCACTTTGCTTTTAAGCTTTTTTGTCCCTTTTCTAAGTACTAGGTATAGGCATGGTGTTGTGCAGAAAATCTCTAGAACTTATTTGTCTTTTTAAACTGAAGCTCGCCACCACTGAACAGCAAGTCTCCATTTCTCGTTCTAGCTGCTGACAACCACTATTCTGTTCCTACGAGTTTAACTATTTTAGATACTTCTTATAAGTGAAATTGTTCCATATTCTTCCTTCTGTGTCTGATTTACTTCTTTAGGTTATGTATGCCGTAGCAATGGCAGGAAGTAGTGCATTTTAAAGAATGAATAATACTCTACGGTGTAGATTGGAATATTTAAAGCAGCATTCAAGTTCCAAACTTGAAACTACCCCAATGGCAGTTGCTGTGGAATGTGTGAATGAATTGTGTTACACTTACGCATTGGAATGCTATCATCGTGAGGATAAACGCAGTGCAACTGCGCATAGTGACATAATATTGAGCAAAAAAAAATGTCAGAGATGGAACTCTACACAGAGCATGATCTCATTCATACAAAGTTTAAGGGCAGGTGAGATTACCTACGATGAAATAAATAATCAAGAAGTGGCTACTTCTGCCATGACAGGTGGCAGGAAGGAGTACATTATTGTAGGTAATGAAAATGCTTCATATCTTGATTGTGTTAGTGGTTCCATTGCTGGATATATTTTTCAAAACAAGAAAGTAGGTCGCCGGGCGTGGTAGCACATCCTGCAATGCCAGTCCTCAGGAGGCAGAGACAGGAGGATTGCTGTAATCCTAGGCTACATAGGGAGTTCAAGGTCAGCCTGAAGTACATAGTGAAACCTTGTCTCAAAAAAATAAAACCAACCAACAAACAAGAAAACGGTACACCTAAAAGAAGTGCTGTTTATTGCATTTAATTCCCCCCATACTTTGATTTTTATGATACCCATTACACAAGTCAATTGGAGGCTAACAGCACATGACAGCCTTTTAATAAATATTATTTCTGTTTTCAGAGAGAAACAGGTAGAAGATAACTGAAAAGGTATGAGTTGATCAACTGATAAATACGCCTTTCTCCCAAATTAGTAATACAGAGATGAATGTGATGCTGGCTCTGATAACTTGGCAAAAGATGTTCTGCAGGTGGGGGGAGGAGCAGCTTCTGATAGCAACCACAGAGGGGAATGAGTCATCTACCTCATCAAGTCAGACTCCCTCTCCTTCCTGGGTGCTGCCTGCATTGGGTTTTGAAGCTGAGCTTCATGAAGTGGTCATTGTTCACCATTCTGATGTTTCTCTCTATGCTTTATAAAATATATTTGTGCCAAGTGTGCTGGCACATATCTGTAATTTCAATACTCTGAGAGGCTGAGACAGGAAGACTGCAACTCTAAGGTCTGTCTGGGCAACACAGTGACTCAGCCAGATTCTGTCACAAAAAATATAAAGGGCTGGGGATATAGCTCAGTGAGAAGGCCCTGGGTTTAATTGTCATTATTGCAATGAACAAACAAGGAAACAAAAACAAATGTTGCTGATTTATTTTTATTTGCCTCTTTTTTTGTGCATGGTACTGACACTTATTCAATTTTGTTATTCATTTTTCATGTTTATAACTATGTAATGGTCACCACCATTCAGAAAGATTTTTTTCCTCTAAAAATTATGTGATTTCCTAGCCGGGAGTGGTGGTGCACTCCTGTAATCCCAGCATTCAGGAGGCTAAGGGAGGAGGATCGTTACAAGTTTGAGACCTGCTTGGGCTACAAAGTGAGCCCAAGATCAGCCTGAATTGCATAGTGAGACCGTGTCTCAAAAAGACAAAAAAAAAAATTATATGATTTCCTGAGGATAGAGTCAGAAAAATGGAATTACTATGCTATCAAATTATTTTTAAGATCCTTAATACACAGTGCCAGCTGGTTTCCTGTTATGGTTTGTATGTGGATGTCCTCCCAAAACCTCATGTGGTCATGGGGGCAGGCTCCTAGAGTTTGTGATTGATTCATGGTCCAGTGCTGGGATTATGGGTGTGAGTGCTACACCCACCCTAGGGTGGGTAGTTTACATACAGTATAAGGGACAGAAAGAGTCTTCTTGTCTTGCTCCTCCCTTTTTGCTCTTGTTGCTTTTGCTGTTTTCTGGCATCATGAGCTTTTGCCCTTTGCCATGAGCTACCCTGCCTTGGACCCAGGAGATTATGGGTAGAAACCTCCACAAACTGTGAGTTAAATAAACCTTTCCTTCCTTAACTTTGGATGTTGGGTATTTTGTCTCATCAAGGAGAGAAAAGTAACCAACATATTTCCCAAAAAGTTAGCACCATTGTTGGCCACCACAATAACCTACAAGTTACAGTTCTGTAACACTGATCCCACTACGTTTTGTTTAAAAGAAAAGCAGTAAAGTGATACTTTTGTAGGCAAAGTAATCTTTCATTTTTGGTTATACTCTGTGTCTTTGAGGCCCTGATCATTTTGCCATTTGTGAGTAGATCAGTTGTGCTTCCTCTTTTGGTGCTCATCCATCACTGACCTTCCCTACTTATCAGGTGGGGTTTCAGATTCCTTTTCTGCAGGAAGATCCTGGGCGCAAAGGTGAGTGACAGCCTGTGTTGAATCCCTGCCTTGTCTGTATTTACTTGGCTGAATCATGGGCAACATCCCAGGCCCCAAAGCGCTGATTCTCAATCTTCAATGTGCACAAGGATCATCTGGGGAGTTTGTTTAACTGTAAGATAGCTTGACCCATTTATCCATTGATATTCTGAGTTAGCAGGACTGCTGAGAACTCTAGGAATATGCATTTTTAATAAGTATTCTGGATGATTCATATACACATATATATATATATATAAGACTGCATCAAAGAGGTTAGTGTACACTTGTAGTCCAAGCATTGGACAGGCTGAGGCAGGAGGATTGCATCAATTTGAGGCTAGGCTGGGCTACATGGTGAGTTCAAGGCCAGCCTGGATCTCATTACTGTTACTTTCACTTGGGCATGGACAATTTGGGCTTCAAGAAATAAGAAGAATAAGTTTTACCAGTGATTGCCTGATGTACAGAAGGCACTCGATTCAGTTATTTAATTGAATTCTAAATTATTTAATCAAAACAATTCAGTTATTTCACTGAATTCTATTTAATCTTAATTCTAGGCATTCAGTAGGTGTCCACTAACTACATGCCTATCAGGGACCAGGCATGTAGTAGCCACTCAGTAAAGACTTGCTGCATCAGACAAATGCAAGGGCTAGGCACACAATAGGCAATTAGTAAAGGTGACAAATGCCCTCCTGGTCAGCAGGTAGCAGGGACAGATTTCAATACAGCCTTGATTGACATCAGGGAGGATACCGCTAGAAGCTTTCTTGGATTCATAGTCTGGGAGGTTAAGGAAAGATAGTTAATGGATCGACATATGCAGACTCAAGCAGAAAATCTTACAGATCCTGTCCCTCCTTGGACTTTCTCTCACTGTATTACTTGCCATTTTCCATGAGATTGACACAAAGACTCAAGCCCTTTAAAATAAGCTCATTCCCTGCTGGCTGCAGGCTTGGGACACATCTGGGTAACAGGCCTTCCCTCAGTCCATTTCTTCCTTTTCGTTCTTTTGATTCTTCCTCCCAGAACTTCTGGAGCTGAGGTCTTCACCAGGACTGCAGGGAGAAACACTGCCCCTCCTCCTCCACAGTATTGGGTAGGCTGCAGGGGTGAGGTCTTTTGAAAGTCAGGAACCCCTCTCCTAGGGTGCTGGTATTTGAGTAGCAGAGAAGACATGCATCTGCCTTTTGTGAACTGACAGCTTCTTTTTGCAAGATTCCTTCTGGATTTACTTGGTGAATAAAGTCTATAAACCATGTGGCCCACAGTCTTCAAAAAGCTACCACCCCACAGGGACTCCTGAAACACAACCCTTCACATGCTTCCAAGACAACATGGTCCTCAGCAAATGGGGAGGATGTTTACAGGGCCCCCTGTTCAGGGCGATGTCCGGGTGTTCATGCCTGTGCAGGCCAGCGTGGAAGGTGCACTCCTCTGATTAGAAGGAGCATCTGATGTGCCAGCCGGCTAGCTACTCTCTGATACCCTCACAGATACCTGAGGGCATGAAGACCGGAAGTGTGGGAGAGAGGAAGTAAGCAAAGCAGCTACGGAATCCTTTGTAACCATAAACAGGAGACTGTGGAAGATGATGTAGTGACATAGGAAAATGCCCAACGGCCACTTAAAACTGAAAACTTGTAGGTTATAGACCAAGATCCTTATTTCAGTGAAATATGTAAACCCAGGAAAAAAACCTAGAAAGATATTCATTCAAATACATTCACCGTGGGCTGGGGGTGTAACTCAGCGGTAGAGTGCTTGCCTAGCACGTAGGAGGTTCTAAGTTCGATTCTCAGCCCCACAAAAAGAAACAAAAACAAAAAAAACCCCAAAAAAACAGTGGGAATGACAGGAGTATTTTTTTTAACCTTCTTTTAAATTTTCTGTGTTTTCAAAAGTTTATACAATAAATGTATTTCTAAGAAATACATATATTTCTTAGTACATATTTGCAGTACCTTATGATTATGTTCATCTTGTGGAGGAGTAGGTACATGCATATAACATTCCTTACTCTTTTTGCATCTCCTTCCTCTCCCCTCCATTCTTTTCCCTCCATCTCTTGGACCCCTCTTCTTTTGCCAAAGGTCTATCTCCCTGTTTTCTATGATCTATCTTTCATTTTACTCTTTGACTTATTTGCTTATTTAAAGTATACAAAGAATGTTAACTAAAAATAAAATTTTCTACACTGAGCATGGTGTTGCATACCGCTAATGCCAGCTACACAGGAAATGGAGGTAGGAGAATTGTACTCTCGGAGCCTACCTGGGCAGCTTAGCAAGACCTCATCTCAGAATAAAAAAATAAAAAGTCTTGGGGATGTATCTTAGTGGTAGACTCCCCTCGGGTTCAATCTCCAATACAATGCCCCCTCCAAAATCTAATTTTCATAGCCATTGTTCTTATCTTCCAGAGCTAAATATACTTGATAGTTTTGTTCTGTGAATAATCTTAAAAAAACTAAAGCATAATGAAAATACATTATGTATATGTCTTTTTAAAAACAGAATAGAATCATACTTTTTTTTCCTTTTTCTTTTTTTCTGTTTGTGATGCTGAGGATCAAACCCAGGGTCTGGAGCATGCTCAGCACATACTAGGCTGCTGAGCTACACCCCCTGTCCCTTCCTTATTACTAGTTACATTGCATTTCATCGTATGATTACAATTCATTTGCATAATCTCCTTTTAGTAGTAATTCAGGTCTTTAATAGTATTTTTTCTATTGAAAAGCATTTGATTGTAATTTTAAAAATATATGTAGAAAGAAAGGGAGCAGGAAGGCAGGGAGATGGGTGGTTGGGGGTTTGACTATCAAAGAGATACAGAGCAAAGAATTATAAATGGTGTGAGCGGCCAGGTGAGAGGGTAAACAGAACACAAAAAGCCTGCTGATGAGCTCACTGACCTAGTTTATGGCCTCCTGTCCCTCTGAGGACCATTTGAAGCACCCACTTGGGTTCTGCACTGGAAGTAATCCTCAAGGAATGAGGGGGCTCTTTATAACCCGTGGCTTCCACAAAACCCCAGAAATGCATCCCTGGAGACATTTCAGTAGTTTCCTCTTCAGATCTAGGACATAAACTCTTTTATGTATTAGCTTACAGACACATACCACCTTCTAGGAGAAGTACTGTGTACTTAAGGAAATTTGCTGTTCAGGAGAGATTATTGTTTTACTGGAAATTGCTCTTTTGGTATATAAAAATGGTCAAATACTGATAATTTAATATGATTTCAACTTCACTTGGAATCATTTGGCAAACATAAGTTTAAATCACATAAAATTGTACACAGAGTTACCTACAGAAGAGGGCATGGCTAAGTCTTCCTGGAAGGCTCAGAACATGTTTCACAGAGGAGGGCATGATGGAACTGGATCTTGAAGGGTGAGTAGGAGTTCTTCAGCCTGAAACTCAGGAACTGGCATGGGCAAAGGCACAAACATTTTGAAAAGTAAGGTTTGTTTATTTGGGTAATTCAACTGGGATGAATGAAATTTAGGGAAGTGACCGGAATGGGCTAGAATGATAGGTTAGATGAGGTTGTGAAAGTCTTTAAATATCATGGTTAAGGAGATTAGATTTTTAATCTGAGGGTAGTGGGGGTCCATAGAAGGTTTCAAGAACAGAAGTGAGAGAATGAGATTTGCACTGGAGAGATGACCACGTTGACAGGTCGGCTGGACATGGACATTGCTTGGAAGCAGAAAGGTAGATTAGTCCAAGGCAAAAAAACTGGGAATTTAGTTTAGTTTTGTTTCTAATTGTCCAAGGCCTTAGTAAGAGAGCTAGGATCATAACAGAGATATTTCACTTCTAGGCATTTATTTCATAACCAGTCTTTTGTATGTGTTGTACACATGAGTGGTCATTGCAACATCACTTAGATGAAATCGTAAGAAATTCTGATTTTTGTAATGGTGAAGATGATGAAACTGGTGGAGTACTGATAAATGGTGAAATCTTGATAATTTCTTAGGGTTCAACTTAACAGGAGTAAAAGACTTGCTACAGTTTAAATACTGTGGGGATCAGTGGGGATCCGGTCACTCTTGGCATCCCTGGGGAAGAGCTACGTTTGTGAGAATACACATGCTGTCCTGATCCCCAAGACATAGTGAGGACTTGTTGAGTTTTTCCCCCTAAAGGTATGATAATAGTTTTATGTGTACACTTTAAAAAGAATCTTTATCTTTTAGAGATACAACGCGAGGTATTTGCAGATAAAGAATACGATACCTGATATTTGCTTCAGAGTGGCTCGGAGCACAGTGGGGCGGCTGGGAAGTAGGCAAAGGGGAAAGTAGACAGGTTTGGCCACGACACTGTTTGTTAGGACTGGCTGACAAACACAGGGGAATTCAGTTTATCTTTCTGACTACTTTTGGGTAGGTTTGGCAAGTTTCTATAATAATATATTTTTGAAAACGTATGAGGCAGGGCGGTTTTTATTTGCCATTTTACTTTATTTTTGTGGTGCTGGGGATTGAATTCAGAAGTTCTCTACCACTGAGCTATAGCTTTAGGTCTTTTTACACATTTTTAAATTCTGTGACAAGGTCTCACTAAGTTTCCCAGGCAGAGTTTCTTGAACTTGAGATACTCCTGCCTCAGCTTCTCAAGTAGCTCAGAGTTTAAAATGCATTATTTTTTTGTGGTGCTTGGTATCAAACCCCGACCTCATTTGTTAGATAAGTGCTTTACCCATGAACTATACCCCCAGCCCCTTGGGACAGTTTTTAAATGCTACCATTTGTGGAAAATGAGGGGATATTGGTCTATGCACATACACATGTTATGTGCTGGTAGAGAGGCACAGTATTTTTGGAAGGAAGTAAGTAGTGAGAGGGAGAGACAGTTTTTGTAATTGAAAACTACAGTATTATTTTATTTGCAGTATTGGAGGTTGAACCCAGGGCCTTCACACTGAGCTACACCCCCAATTCCCCTTTCTTTACTATTTTGAGACAGCATCTTGCTAAGTTGCCAAGTTACCCAGGCTGGGCTGGGATTTGCAACCTTTCTGCCCTAGCCTCTCAGAGTACTGAGATTATAAGCTTGCCCTGCTCCACACCTGCCTCATTTACTAATATTTTCAAAGTAAACTACAACACACAACACAGCAACCTAGACCTGCATTCCATTACCAGCTATGCAATAACTTGCAATGTGTCCCGGTCTCAGTTTCTTTCTTACGACTGCAGATACAGTCCCTCCCTGCCGCTGAGGTTGGGAAAGGAGTGAAACTGATGTGTGCAGATCGCCCACCCAAGGCCTAGAAGAGGGAAGTTCCTAGTCAGCCTGATAAGAATAGAAAAGCTGTGGTGTGCATACCACGAAACTGTAGACAGGAAAGAAATCCTTTGGAAGAAACACACTATGAGGCGTCCAGGTGTGACCGTCCCCTTCACATTCACCAAGTTCTTGCTGCTCCTTAGGCAAGGAGGCTGGATTTCTGCCCTGGCTGTCGACTTTAATCAGATTCACTCGATAATTGCTCCACTTCATCCGTCACTTTATATGCACAGATGACCCTTACACCCCAGCCTCCTGCCTCTTGGGATGGACCCGAAAGCTGACTCAGTCTTTTTTAGCAGGAGTTAATTTCTAGGGCGAGCTAGCGGCAGACCTCAGCAAGAGCAATATATGACTTTGGCGGCTTACCTTTCACAGAACTTCCACAGAGACGTCTGGGACCAACATAAACAGTTGACCCACGCATGAATTCCGGTGCGGGGGCGGTTAGGTTACCCTCTCGGCTGTTTAGCATGGCTCAGAGATCTCTGACACTGTCTGTCTAGAATGTGTACAAAGGCTCAACTTTGGCCCTTCTTCTGACCACTAAACTCCACACCTGTTAGGGTGTGCATCTCTTCCCACTCACTCCCGAGTTTTCTCCAAAGCCCGGCAGCTTAGGGGAGATCAAGTTGGGGACGTGGTTTGAAATCTGATGTTCAACACTGATACTTCTGGAAGCTGCCAGTGAGGATAGATGCCTTAAGACAGCTGATAGGGAGACGCTGTTTCTGCTATAGCATTTTATCTTTATATCATTGTTTTTATCATTGTGTTCCCCTGTATGATCATATTTATTTTCATTAGGAAAGGATTTATAAAATCTTCCTCTAGTCCCCAGTGACTAACCAAGTGGATTTTTAACTGGGTTGTCCCATGGTAAAAAGGGGAGTTTTTAAATGCACATCTGCAGAGAAGCATCACTTGGATAAGGCACGAATGACAGGAGGGGCTGCGATCTCTGGAGCAGGATTGTCAAAGGCAGCAGAAGATGCTGCAGACTTCAGTCACTCACAAGTTAATAATCACAACGGACACAATTGACAGCACAATTGACAGTTGACACAATTGTTACTCTCAAGTTAATGGTCACAAAGGACAGCTCAGCATTCAGCAAGCTGAGTTTAAGTTTAGCAAGCTGTTTGGCTGCTGGAGCTGAGTGAGTGGTTGCCGAACTCACCCTGCCTAGATTATCCCAGCATGAGACTTCCTAACACCTTTGCTTTCAGGAGAAGGGCTTGAGTTCTTGCCCCCAGTAATTATGAGTGCAAACATATATGGAATATGGACCAGGTGCAAGAAACTCTTAGATGTGTTTTACATGTGTTTATGCATTTAACCCTCACAACAGTCCTTGAAAGAAGGGTGTTTTATGCTCATTTCACTGATGAAGCAGCAGAGATGCCGAAAGTCAAAGTCACCTGAGCTTGAACCAGTGACTAACAGTGGGTATGAACCATAGAAAGCTGACTCTTGAACTTGGATTTAATGTGCAAAAACAGTAGATGAGTCGATATTTCTCTGTCTGTCTCTCCCTTTCTCTCCCCCTTTACCCCGTGTGTGTGTATGTGTGTGTGTGTGTGTGTGTGTATATGTGTCTGTTTGTCTGTCTGTCTCTATCTTTCTTTTTGAAACCTCATGCATGCCAGGTAAACACTCTGCCACCAAGCTACACTGTAGCCTAGCATTGAATCTTTTGAGGTGACTATCAGAGCACTCTTGTGATATCTCATCTTGCTTAACAGCCTCATCAGTAACACCTTGTGAAGGTGCCAAAGTCATCTTTAGGCCTTATTTGGTTGTAACCCTAGAAACCTAATTCAAACTGGATTAGAGATAAAAGGAGAAATTTATTGGGACCCATAACTAAGAACCAAAAGTAAACTGAGGCTTCAGACATGGTTATATCCAGGACTTGATTCCCCGAGGTGCCTAGAAACTTCTATGTCCATTCTGAACTAATTCCTATGGCCAAGAGAGGGATGTGCCTGTGGCACCCTCAAAATCCATACTGTGTGAACTGGGAGTGAGCTGGAGGATGTCCAAAAGGAAAGACCAAGATACCATCATCAGAAAAATTAAGCCAGGGTAGGGACATTGGGATTCTGTCCATGGCTTTTATCTCAGACGAGGAAGTGCAGAGGCACAGGCAGGAAGCCATGGGCCTTGACGCTAGCAATAGGTCTTGAGCAATGGTAAGAACAATAGTAAATGTTAACAATACATGCTTTTTCATGTTGTAAGGAATAGACAAGAAAATGTGTTCCTGCTCCTGGCACAGAGTAGATGCTCTTTAAGTTTGCTACACTGAATCAAATAACAGCTTTCATGAACTAAAGCAATCATGTGTCAATACTCCCAAATTCTGCTCAGGCAAATCTGATATCGTAGAATGCTATGGTCCATTTTCCATTGTTAGGATTTATCACCACAGGTTGAGGTTTTTTTGTTGTTGTTTTGTTTTGTTTTTGTCTTTGAGACAAAGTCTTGCTATATAGTTCAGGCTGCACTCAAACTCACTATGTGTAGCCCAGGTAGGTCTTAAACATGTGATCTTCCTGCTTCAGCTCCCAAATCCTGGGATTATAAGCATGGTCCACCATACCTGGCTAGATTGGTTAAATTATAAAGAATAGAGGCTGATTCAGCTCACAGTTCTAAAGGCTGGGAAATGCCAGAGCATGGTGTCAGCATCGGTTCAGCATCTGGTGGGGCCTTGCGGCTGCATCACAATGTGGCAGGGGGCATCACACAGGGAGCCTGTGCATATTTGCTAGTTAGGCTCTGTCTTCTTATAATCATTAATGCCATCCTGGGCACTCCACCCCATGACCTGCTGTAATCCTATTAAGTCCTGAAGGCCCTACCTCCTCTAGGTCCATTAAGATATGCATTTGAAGACATTTTCAATACATGAACTTTTAGGGGTCACATGCAAAGCATTACTAGACATCTTTTTTTCTTTTGCATTAGAATAGAAAGCCAAACCTTTTCCTTCTATCTCTCCTAAGATTGAGAGGAATGTAAGGGTCCGGCCTGGGATAAGTTTGTCCCCTTACAAGGTCTAGGCACTTCCATACCATGAGTCCTATAGCCAGCAGCCATTCACATGAGGTCTCAGCAGAAAACTGCCTGCTCATTGCTGGGTGGTGGCAGCAGCAGAAGCAGAAGCACAAAGACGTTTCTTAAAAATGATTTGTTTACTTGCTCTAAATCAAGCTAAAAAGTTTTGCCTGGCTTAAGCTCATCTTTGATCCAGATTGAATAAAGGCACAAAATACAGACATATGTCATTCGGATTTTAGGCATTCTTTGGGAAAGTGTCAGCAAAGTAATTTGCTAAGACTGATGAATGACTTTGCAAGAGTTCAAAGTCAGCATCAGTGGGGCCCTGTAGAAACAGGGGAGAGGCAGGAGGAGCTGCAGGCTGGCTGTGAAGCACTGAGCCTCCTTCTTGCACGCATATACCCGACCTGGGATGGGGATACCTCTGAATGATCAAGCCTAGAGCTGCAGCAAGGCCAAAGGGGCAGACAAAGGAAACTGAGACTCCTCTGTGAACGTAGGGGCATTTCACAGAATGCTAGTCCAACCAATAGCTCTAAAGGAATCTTAGAGTCCAGGCCAAAAAAAGTGTAAGATGGATGGTCTTGGAATAGTGATTGTCCCTAGAGAGGCCAACTGGTAGCCTGGGGGTGAAGGTGGGAGAAATACTTCTTTGCCTCTTTGCATACCCTGATGTGTCGTACATTTTGGACAATACACAGGACTTTGGCATTTCTTATACCCACAATAATGCTATTCGTACATACATTTAGGTGATAATAAATTCTATTTGTTCACATAGGTATGTAAAATTTAGGAAAATGAACTGGAAAGATGTTTTGTGCTTCTTGGAAGAGATGGTAGGTAGTTGAGAGGCATTTAGTTTTTCTATAGTGATTTATTTCTGAAAAATTGACTAAAAGCCAACACAAAGTGTTGGGACATAGGAGATGTTCTTACATGATTCTGTGTGGCATGATTGTATTTTTAAACACTTCCCCAAACAAAACAGCCTCATGGCTGAACTAAGGCCTGGGCTATTTGGGGTAACTGCAAGAGAGTCAAGGGTGAAGCTCGGGTTCTGAAGAGTGAGAGCAGAAGCTGGAGAACCACAGGGCCCACCTGTGTCTGGCTGCCGTCTCGGTGCTCGGGAGCCTCACCTCTCAGCCTTTCTCCTTTCCCAGGCAGGAGTCTATGGCTCTGTCTGAAAGGAGCTTGGCTGTTAGCCTGGGGACGGTGGTCCCCCTGGGGAGGCGCAGATGATGAGGGAGAAAGATGAGATTGCCCTCGTCATGGTCTGGACCTGAGATATGAAGCTGAGAGCAGTGGTGGCTGCAGGAGGAGTGGACAAGAGGGGCCCATTTTGAAGCACTGCAAAGCCCCAATCCACTCATTGACTCTGGAAGTGGGGAGGTGAGCGGAGAGCTGGGATACTAGTGCAGATGCAATCCCTGGGAGCAGAAAACACAGCAGATGCCAACCAAGTGACAAGTACAATCATTGCCTGCACTTCAGAAGCTGACCCACCAGATTCCAGGGCCGCAAACCCAAATCACATCCAGAACAGATGAGGAGGCCAAGGTGGGAAGGATTTTCATTCCAGCTCACTCAGGATTTTCCAGTGCAGCTCCTTCTCAGCAAAGAGTCTTTGTCCCCTGCCCAGGGATGGCATAGCAGGCCAGAATAAATGGAACACTTCACACCCACTCGGCCAAGTACATTTATTTTGATTACTCTCATACCCTTGTCAAAAATGGTGCCAAGGTGTATAAACACACCAATTTCTGGGATTGTTTCAATCTAATCATATTAAATTATTTGCTTTCTTGGCCTTGAGGGGGTTCCAAGGAAAAGTGATTGAAGTTGGGTCCAAAAATAGCTACCTTTGATTTCCAACCCCGGTGCTAATGTGGGTGAATTCCTCAGCGCTTCTGATGCTGATGTCAGCGAGCCTGGGCTGCCTGAGTCATGGCCTGGGAGGGGGTAACGTGGCACCACCTCTGCTTATTTTTTTTCCCAGAGCCCCATGAAGAAAAGAGAAGAGAAGAGGGGAGGACATTTAAAGGAAAGCTTTTAGCTGTCATGGATTTAAGTGCCAAGTGGGGGGCGTAAAGAGCCCAATGTTAAGTTTGTGTGTGGCTTAGGAAGAAAGGGGTTGTGACCAAGTCTCAGAGGGGAGCAGGGAACCAGAGAGGAGCAATAATGTCTAAAAACTGGAATGTTTTGACCTCCTAGACCCTAATACCAAGTAAACCTGGTCAGATGGGAAGAAAGAGTGTGTATTGAAAAGCAGGGCTTTTATAGCAAGGCAGATATAACTTCCAATCCTGCAGTTTCCTGTCTATGTGACCTTCAGTAAGTTTTCAACTTTCTGGAAAGGTCAGTTTTCTTTACTGGAAATCACAGATCATAGGAATCAGGTGGGACTGGTGTTCTTTGAGAATGTCTGTCCAGTGTTAAGCTCTGGGCACAGCACACAGAAAGCCAATATTTAAATGGATGTGTACCCCTTCCCAATCTTA